>PVIU01000677.1:0-108511 GCA_004026605.1 Ondatra zibethicus
CACACAGCCACACAGCCACACAGTCACACAGCCACACAGCCACACAGCCACCCAGCCAGCTACAGAGAAAGAAGTAAAGGAAGGTATACAGAAATAAAGAAGAATAAAAGCTCAAAGGCAAAAGATAGATGGGATAATTTAAGATAAGAAAAGCTGGCTAGCCGGGCGGTGGTGGCGCACACCTTTAATCCCAGCACTTGGGAGGCAGAGGCAGGCGGATCTCTGTGAGTTCGAGACCAGCCTGGCCTACAAGAGCTAGCTAGTTCCAGGATAGGCTCCAAAGCCACAGAGAAACCCTATCTCGAAAAACAAAAACAAACAAACAAACAAAGCTAGCTAAGACTGGGCATTCATAAGTAAGAATAAGCCTCCATGTCATGATTTGGGAGCTGGGTAGCAGGCCCCCCAAAAGAGTAAAAAAACAACAACACTTGATAGCATTTTTCTCCTACACTAAATTATCTTCAGGCTCTCCTGAACTTTGCAGCTATTCGAAAGTTCTATTTAACTTCTCAGCACCGAACCTCTCATTGTCTTTGCACTGTCCATATTTAATAAGAACCCTACTGAACATCACTAGAATCCCCCATCCACCATAGCTGATCAGGAATGGAACCACGGGCCCATAGAAAGCAGTTCAGAGGAAACCATGAGTCACTATGGTCACCTTGTGGACTCAATGATCCCTTCCACAGCCACTAAGAGTGGAAGTCCTGAGTGGTGACCGGAGAAGATAGAGAAGCTTGCTTCGGGAAGCACACGGTGTTCTCAGTCCCCTCTCATGCCTCCTTCAGGAACAAGGTGGCTCCAGTCTCCTGGACCCTCCTGGCAAAGGAAGGGAGAAGAATCATAGAGCCTTCCCTTGGGCAGGGTGTGGGCCGGCTGTGGTTCAGCCGGGATTCATGGACTTCTGCTGCCCTCTGCAGGACAGTTCTAGAGTCACACCTACTCTGGGATGTGTCAGATTCTCAAGGGGCCAAGGTTCCAAGTGGGGAGAGCGGGATCTGGTTAGTTTTCTGTCAACTTGATAAAAACTAGAGCCTTCTGGGAAGGAGGACTCTTGATTAAGAAGCTTGTAGGCAAGTCTGTGGGGGCATTTTCTTGATTAATGATGGATGTGGGAGAGCCCAGCCCACTATGGGTGGTGCCACCCCTGGGCTGGTGGTCCTGGGTTGTGTAAGCAGTGAGCTGAGCAAGCCCGTAAGCAGCACTCCTTCATGGCCTCTGCTTTAGTTCCCGCCTCAGGTTCCCACCCAGACTTCTCTTCACGGCAGAAGGGCTAAGATGAAACAAACCCCTTTACTCCCTAAGTTGCTTCTGGCCATTGGTTTATCCCCAAAATAGAGCGCTAACAAGGACAGGTTGCAAGAGAGGTCTCTCATCTGTAGTGCCTCTAGGAGCCCCATCATTCTGCCTTCGACAGTGTGGCCAGCCAAGCCCATCTTGTGTGTTCTGCCGGGCTTTCATCCTTGCTACCTCAGCCCCTGCTGCGAGAGGCTAACAATGCAGACTTCATAATGCAAGCTTAGGTGTGAGTGGAACACAAACGCCTAGGTTCGAGTCCCAGTCCGACACATGCCTTGCACCCTCTGACCCCTCTGCCAGAGGTTGGCCACCAGCACCTTACCCTTAGGTGACACTTTCGTTCACTAGCGGTTAGGCTGCTTGTCTGGAGTACTTACCCCACCTAAAACATCAACTCCAGAAAGGTGGGGCCCATGGTTCTAGCTCAGAACTGGGATGGACACCTTATCTCCAGGATCCGGTCCCAACAGTATCTTTCTGGTCCCAGTGGAGATCTTGGGGCAGCTGCTGTCCCTGATGGGTTCCAGAGCAAGCGGTGGCTTTGCAGGGGGAGGCCTCTGTCTCAAGCCACTAGGGTTCAATGTTGAGCAAGGGCTGCCTTCCAAGATGGACATGCCCATCAACCTGTCCAGCGGCTCTGTCTCCAACTAAGAATGGAACACTAGCTCCTTCTGGTGGTCTTCAGGCTTTCTCTTTTGCCCAATATGCACAACTCCTACAGCTATGGAGGGGACAAATAGAGGCACGGCTCTGACTCCAGTGAGCATCTCTGTGTCAACCAAAGGCCACAGTGGTGCCTGTAGTTAGGAAGAATTCAGAGAAGACAGAGTCCATGCGAACTCTCCCCTTGCCTGTTCCGAGTTATTTACTCTGGACACATTTCAGGTAGGCTGTAGACCTGACTTTTGTTCCCACACAAAGCCAGAGAGCATTGTGACCAGGGACAAGTCATTTGGACACGTAACTAATCAGGAAGCCCCCAAGACCTGCTACAGGAGGGAGAGTCCTATCAACAGGGGCTGGGCGGGGCTCCACCATACACAGAAACATGCAGGAAGGTTTTTTCTGTTTCAGCTGCATCCAGAAAGTACTCCACAAAATCAGGAGGCAGCGTGGATCAAAGTTCTGACCTGAAATAGGATGGTCCGGGCTTTTAGTTAAAGCCTCAGTGGCGATGCTAGTGTGGTTCCTTTAAGAGCCACAGGCTCTATTCTTTTCTGGCAAACTGCTGGTCTTTAGTTTTCAGTAAGTGATCTTTCTGTTGGCACTGACTGAGCAGGGTTTGTGGCGTTTGCCAAGCATCTGCATCCCTGCCAGGGAGGCACTGGGAGGTGAGGGCCCCAGGCCTGCAGCTTCCAGTAAAAGGCAGGCATCTTGGCAGCAGTGGCCTTGGAAGCCTGTCGCTGTTGGGAATCATAATAGATTATTGCAGCACTTGTTCTTCTGCTTCCCAGAGCCAGCCCAGCTGCGCTGTGCAGCACAGAGGGAGGGATTACCAGTAGTTTCTTCAGAGGAACGGCTCTCCATGCTTCTCCACTTAGGAACTAACTACGGCCAGTAAAAGTCCAGCTGCCACCTACTGCCAGGCCAGGCTTAACACTGCCTTCTTGCCCCCAAGGGTCCTGGATATCTAGCAGGGTGGAGTGCCAGCAGCTGGCTTCTCACCACTATTCAGAAGCATGGGTTTATAAAGACGCGAGCGTGGTTTCAAAGTCACTTTTGTAGGCCTGGGCCTGGACAAGATTGCAAGGAGGCTCTCCACTCACAGGCCAGGCCGCTTTTGCTCTGTCTGGGCCGTGTCAGAGCTGAGGTGCCTCTGTGCCAAATTGCAAGTTAACGTCTGTGTCACGGTTCCCATTAGAAAGGCATCTTTGTCCACTCAGGAATATATAACCAACTGTGAACCGCACAAAAGCTGCAGGCTGGCAGAGCTGATGTCTTTACCTCCTTCCCGACAGGCCTCCCCAGGAACCCCAGAGAAGCTCAGGGCAGTCCTGCATGACCTACCAGCTTTAATAGCTCCATGCCATCTCATGAAGTGTGCAGCTGTGGGCTGGGGCCTGGAGCTGTTCAGAGACAGGAAACTGTCTATAGCAACAAAACCACAACTCAGGAAAAAACTCCATCGATGACAAGCTTGGACACATGGCCATGCTGCCAGCAAAGGAAGGAGACAGAGGAAGTATCTTCAAGGCATTTGCCTCACACCAGAACGTAATGCAGCTGGTTAGCCCGATTCTAAAAATCCTTAGTAACGCTTTTTAATATACAAGAATCAAAAGTACAGCAGTTTTACAATGTAGGAAAATTTAATACATACTATATAAACAACATTATTTACATCAGAAATCACTAGGACAGTGGCATTTTTCACAAATATAAATTAATTACTGTTTAGTCAACAGGTTTCAAAAGTCCACAAGTTTACAAGAAAAACCACCTGTCCCCAAATGAGTAGGGACAGATGGACTAAAGCAGCCTGGACCCTTGGCATGGCTCTCTTCACCTGACACAGCTGGCCTCAGATGAGCTACAAGACCACAGGTGCTGGGCCTGGACACGGCTCCTGCTGACATGTGGGTTTTGGTCTATAAGATTTCAGTGTTGCTGTGTGTGTGAACACTTAAGTGAATCACTTTTGCTCTGCAAAGCCTGATGCAGCTGCCGGCCACACCAGGTCAGAGCAGCAGCAGCACAGTGAGAAATGTTTGCGTTCCCTTTGCGGGGCTTACGGAATGACTACACAAGAGTCCAAGGAAGGACCAGGAGATCGGGGCTCCCGCAGGCTGGCCAATGAGAGGACACAGTGGTCAGCAGAAACTTCACCTTCCTGGTCTAGGGTTACGGTGCATCACAGTACTTCAGGCCTTGGCAACACTCACTCTTCCCTCAACAACGAGCTGCCCAAAGCTAGGCTCCAACAGAACTCCACCGACAGCCTCGCCCACCTGTGCAGGCTGCTGCTGTAAGCGCATGGTACACATACTGGTTTAAAGCAAGAGGAAAGCCTCCTTTCTCCCAACCCACTCGTCAGATACACTTCAAAACCCAAAACAGATGTCCAATGGGAGATACTGCAATCTAGAATCAATGTAACACTGATCTGGCCAATATTGCCTTTTGCTACATATTATGGCACTTTAGTCCTGAAGGAAACAAAAGGAAGTTCCTTTTTCCTCATGACAGACATCTTTGAGAATAACTTGTACCTTCTACCAAGTTGAAAGAGAAAAGACCTAGGTAAGCATGGAAGGGCAAGGCCTCCACCTTCCACAGGGCACCAAAGAGCCCAGCAAACCAAAACATTAGTGTTGATGTCATCAGCAAGAAGCTCCAACTATGCTTTACTGTTCACCGTGTGGCCCAAGTAGACCTGACTTTCAGACTTCAACTGAGAAATCATGGCAGGCCACCAGGCAGGAGACTACAGCCAGAGGACTTCAGTGCAGTCGGGTGGCTCTAAAGCAAGTCGTGCATGCCCAAGATCAAGGTGAAGGACCCAGGTGCCATGAGGCATCCAGAAGGTGATGGTCTACTGAGCACTAACTAGCTGCAGGGACTGACTCAGTACAGCCAGGTCCATGGTGCTCTAAGTAGCAGAAGCAATGGCCCACCACAGCCATGCCATGGCCAGACGATGAACTCAAAGACACAACTCAAGCTTGTCTTGGGAAAGTCATTAATGGTACTGCCCAGGATGGGTCTACCCCATCCCCAAATGAGTTCAGAGAGTTGAATCCTGCGTATGTCCAAAACAAGACTTTTCATCAACTCAGAATGAGCCTGGACTCTCACCACACCATCTATATGTTAAATAAAGTCAGTTTTCCTGTCTCCATCTAGAAAGTCTTTGGATGCCTTAACAATACTGGCAAGTTATACTGAAAGTGAGTAAAACCAAAGGCGCAACCCAGTTATCCATACACTGAGAAGAGCCATTCAATGATGCAACCCACCAGCGCCCCTCCCCGCAACCTGACCCAATCTGACCCCAACAGGCCTCCTGTCCTCTTACAGCTCAGCTACCCCAGTCATGGCTGTTTGGGAGTTGGGAAAATATTAACTTAGGTTTATACTTTACAGATCATAAAGAAACAGGGTTTGACACTACTGAATCCCAACTTGCAATGGAAATGTAACCCTCAGGTATTTTTCCCTGACTGAACCTCAACTGTCAAGATGTTTGGGTTTCTATAGCCTGCCTGTTAAAGCTGTGTAAAGGAACCAAGACGCAAATACATTCGCTGACCCACTCCAATACTCAAAGCTCCCTGCTTGCTGGCACCACCAATGCCCACATTAGGAACCCCGCCCCTCCCCATCTCTATGAGTGCCCAAGCTCTGGGCTTACCAGTAGGCAACCCCATCAGCAGGCCGCCACCATTCCCATCCAGGACCTTTGACTCTCCTTCTCAGCACAGGAATCAGAAACCCACCAGGGATTCCTATTTCCTGGTGACACTACCCCAAAGCCCCATCTCCACCCCTACACCCACTTAGCCCATGCCCCAAACAAGTAAGACCCATGGTGGCATCAATGACGCCAAAGTCACAGTACTCTAAAGTCAGCCAGAGGGATCCAACTTTCCCTGACAAAGAGGGAAAATGGACACCACCAGAAGACCGGACCTTTGAAATGTACAAAGATAGTATGGGAAGAATTAGTGTTGGCAGCTAGGACGCCATGGTGGAAGTTGCTTCCCGTCTCTCCATGCCCACCCCACTGCACGTAACGAGACAAAGTGTGTCACTTCTCCCAGGGACATCTGAGGGGTATGCCTGCTCCCCTTTCAAGTCTTGCAGTGTGAAACCCACCCTGTGACCTCCCGCTTCCCATCAGCAGCACCCTCACGTCATAGTGAACCAATCATACACTGTCCAGCAGGTCCTTGCCCTGGTCACTCATGCTGAATATAACATTCATTGACTCTCAAGATCCCCGACTCCTTCACAGGGAAAGCAGCCCAATGAACTGGTACATAAAGTCACCTCTTCCTCCCAGCACCCACGGCGGTGGGAGGCACCCACGGGGGGTGGGAGGCACCCACGGAGGTGGGAGGCCACAATAGGCTAGGATGGGACGGGGTGCCAAAGTGCAGGAGTGGAGACCAAACCAAAGCAGCAGATGAAGGCCTCCGACTCCCTGAAGTGCTCCTTCAGCCGCCAAGTTAGTGGATTCAGCAGCAGCGTAGCCAAGAACTCCTCTCGCTAGCCTGACCACTGGCCACCGCTGGACCAGACCAAAAAGTCCAAGTGCTTGATGACTCCGTGATCGCGCCCCTCTCGGAGCTGTCCTTTATGTTTTCCGAACATTCCAGTTATAGTCTGGGTTGTTTTTCTGTTCTAGCGATCTCTCCAAAGGAGACCTGTGATCCAAGGGTGATTTGGAATCATGGGGAGATTTCTGGGAAGGGGGTGAGCGAGGATCTGAGACTGCAGTGTGCAATGAGGGCAGGGGCTGTTTATATTCCCCCAACTTGTCTGTGTGGAAAGAGCGGTAATGGTCTGAGGGTCCTTGGCCATGGTAGCCCATTGCGGGTCGGTGGTCAGACATTCGTCGAAAATCCTGCTGGTGGTAATTCTGGGGCCTAAAATCATCTGATCTCCTCCGTTTAGAGTCATGATGGTGCCTGAAAGAGAGATGCAAGGATCAGCTGAAAGACCAAAACCAGACTCTCCATCTTCTGCTGTCCTTTCCTCAGATACACATGGACCGAGAGACAAATGTTTCTATCACCAGGAAACCAAAACACACACACACACACAAATAAAGAAGTAAGCAACATGTCTCCAAAAACACCAATCTATAGTATGGCTCCAAATAAAAATGACCTAGAAGACTTAGGATTTAAAAAAAGATTTCACTATGAGCAAACAACTCAAAGACAAAGATGAATGAATGAATGGGAAAGCCAATCCAAAATATGAGAACAGTCTGAATTGTTGAAGGAAATCCAAACTGAAATGACACCGGGATGGAAACCTCAGTAAGCCAATTGAAATCCTCAGTAGAAACCATGGCAACAGAAGGGATCATGTCGGCAACAGCAGGGTGGAGACAGAGTAATTGGATTCCTCCATAAAGGTCAGTGAGGAAGTTGTCCAAGAAAGCACCAGCAGAACATGGGCGAGTGTGAGGTTCATTAGCAGACCTCACCTCTGTATTATGGCATGAAGGGGAATATAAAAGAGAAGGAAGAGAGTATCTTTAGTAAAATCAGAGAAGAAAATACCCCCAAACTAGAGGAAAAGATGCCCATTCAGGTACAAGAGACCTAGAGAATACCAAATAAACAAGGCTAGAAAAGAAAAAAAGAAAGAAAAACAAAACAAACAAAACCTCCATGGCATATTATAGTTAAAACATTAAAAATACAGAATAAAGGGTATTTAAAGTTATAACAAAGAAAATACAAGTCGCCTAGAAAGTCAGACACATGAGAAAACACAGACTAACACTGACAGCACCCTTTAAAGCAGAAGGGCCTGGAAGGATGGACTCCAAGTCCTGAAAGACCACAACTGTCAACCAGACTATTATACTCAGCAAAACAATCTATTAAAATTGAAGGAGAGGGGCTAGAGAGAGGGCTTGGTGGTTAAGAGCACTTGCTGCTCCTCTAGCCTCTAGAGGTCCTGGGCACAGTTCTTAGCACCCATGTCAAGAGGCTCACAACCACCTATAGCCCACTTCCAGGGGGATCTGATGCCTCTGGCCTCCTAGGGCACCTGCACTCATAAATGCATATACCCACATGCAGATACACACAACACCTATACATAAATAAAGGTAAATATAAATCTGTAAAAGCCGGAGAGTGGTGGTGCACACCTTTAATCCCAGCACTGAGGAGACAGAAGCAGGTAGATATGAGTTCAAGGCCAGCCTGGGCTGCATAATTTCAGGATAGTCAGGGCTACACAGAAAAACCCTGTGTGTGTGTGGGGGGGGCAGCTTATCTTTAAAAGATAATAAAATTAAAAGTTAAATTGAAGAAATAAATACGTTCCATGATAAAAACAGACTAAAGGGTTGGAGAGATGGCTCAATAGTTAAGAGCACTGGCTGCTCTTCCAGAGTTCAATTCCCAGCAACCACATGGTGGCTCACAATCATCCATAATGAAATCTGGTGCCCTCTTCTGGCCTGAAGGCATACATACAGGTAGCAATTGTATACATAATAAATAAATAAATCTTAAAAAAAAAAAGACTAAAGCAATGGTTCTCAGCCTTCCTAACGCTGTGACTCTTTAATACAGTTCCTCGTGTTGTGCTCACCCCAACCATGGGATTACTTTCATTGCTACTTCATAACTGTAACTTTGCTATTGTTAAAAACCATAATATATGGGGCTGGAGAGATGGCTCAGAGGTTAAGAGCACTAACTGCTCTTCCAGCACCAACATGGTGGTTCACAACCATGTATAATTCGATGTGGTGCCCTCTTATGGCCTGCAGGCATACATGCAGGCAGAACACAGTATGCATAATGAATAAATAAATAAATAAATCTTTTTTCCCAATGGTCTTAGGCAACCCCTATGAAAAAAGTCACTGGACCCCTCAAAGGGGTTGTGACTCACAGGTGGAGAACCCCTAGACTAAAGGAATTTGTGACCACTAAGCCAGTTCTGCAGAGGATATTAAAAAGACTATTTCAATCTGAAGAGAAGGATGAATGACCCGAGAAGTCAGGGGAACAAGTAATTAATGAAAGACAGATAAGGGTGTGTGGGGGGGGTGCATGCAGGGAGGACTACTGTCAATGGTATCTTATAGGGCATCTAATAAATGACCAGGCATGGAAACTACTAAGAGAATAAGAGACATGAGATGAGCTAATCGACTGAAACCGCCACAAATGAAGGACACTGAGACAGCTCTTATAACAGAGTCCAGCCAGCATACCATGACTTCAAGCAGGATAATAGTAAGTACAATTCGAATTTCTGAAGGAGAGGAATGGAAGATGGCAATAATATTTGAAAAATATTGAAAATCTCCCAAATTTACGGGTGAAAGACATTCAGAACGCTGAATAATTCCTGAGTATAAGAAACACAAATAAGTATCTGCCGGGCTGGGAGGCGGCTCTGTGGTACAACACTGGCTTAGTACATTCAAAGCCACACAGGTATGGAGGCAGGGAGGGCAGTCAGGCAGATATGCACAGCATATGACACATATGCTACACTACATAGCCAGGGCTTGAAATAGTAACGGTCTATAAAGAGGAAAAAGGAGAACAAAAGGCCTTGCTTTTTGTCAGAAAGTACACAAGTAGACAATGGAGGAGTCCCTGAAAGTACTGGAAAGAAACAGCAACCTAAAACTTTATGCCCAGCAAAGACACCCTTCAAAATAAACACCTTTCATAGCACAGCCCCAGTAAAAAACACAGAAGGAAAAGGGCAAAAGGACAGACCAGGCAAAATGCAGACCCACACAGAGGAGCCAGACAGATGACAGAAACCAGGTGGCAGTGAGGGAGAGGCTCTGCCATCTGAGGTGGTGGCTAATGCACGCTACTGTTACTCATCTAAATGCAGCTTCCAAAACAACAGCAGGACACCAAAATGACGTATGAAACTGTTCCACTCTAAACCCATGGTACAGTCTAAACATAAAGCATAACATGAACCAGGGGAGACCGCCATTGCTATGACGCTCAGTCAACTGCCAGACTCTGAGTTAAAGTCTGGTGAAAACAGTGCTCTTCCCACACGCGCCAACTCACAATCTGGAACTGGCCCACTGCCTCACTACAGCACTGTATGGCTGCAGAGAAGGTACAACCTCCAAGGCTCTGACTTCAACCATTGGATCCAGGCAAGCAAGGACCACAGCCTTGTACCCACCTCAGAATCTCTGCTACCTGTTAAGACTGAGGGTCACATTAGGAACTATTACTGTTGACTCTAAACTGTGTGTATATTCACATGTGTAGCACATATTTAGGTGTGAATGCACATGAGTGTGGAGGCCAGAGGCCAGCCTCAGCTATCACACCTCAGACACCACTCACCTTTTAAAGAAATATCATTACAATAACTTATTCATCTATTAATTTTGTGTGCACGTATATGTGTGCATATATGCCACAATATGTATGCAGACTAAATGCAGGTCATCAAGCTTGGCTGCAAGCACCTTCACCAGTTAAAATGTGTCACTGCCCCGACCTTGAGACAAAGTCTGTCACTGGGACCTATAGCTACGCTGGCTGGCTAGTGCATTGCCTCTCCAAAAACATGCAGGAAAATGGATGGATCTGGAAGATATGACTCTACACAATGTAACTCAACTCAGAAAGACAAGAATCAAATGTTCTCCTTTGTACATGGATACTAGCCTATAATGTATACATGTATATATGGGAACAGGTTTAAGGTAGAAAGGAAACCAAGAGAGGATGTATTATGTGATGAAGAAGTATGGGACACAGGAGAGGAGAAGACTCTGGGAGGGAGTTACAAGAGAACAGGGATAACAGAAGGGTGGGAGAGACGGGGAAAGAGAACCACAAAAACACTCTGCTCAAAAATGTCATGATGGTATAGAACACATTATATGCTAATTTAAAGATGAAAACACAGAAGGGTTGCTGGGAGAACAGTGTCATTTTCTCCAGTGATGCAACTACTCGTAACTTACCCATGCCATAGATAATACCCCACCCTACTCATGCAGCAACCACAAGCAAACTCACTGGATCATAACAACCAAAGACACGGGGTAGAAGGGAGGCCTCCTAGAAGGACTGCAGCCAGGGTGGAGAGGGATGAGAGAGGGCACTGGGGTGAAACAACCAAAATTATATATTATATGCATGCATATAAATCTCCAAGAACAAAGGAATACTTTTCTTTAGGGGGGTGGGGCTAGAAAGATGGCTCAGGTGTTAAGAGTACTCGCTGCTCCTGTAGAGAACCTGGATTCAGCTCCCAATACCCACATAGCAGCTTACAATCTTCTGTACCCCAGGTCCAGAGACAAACACACTCTTCTGACCTCCCGAGGTACCAGGCCCACACATGGTACACACATGTACGTGTGGGCAAAGCATTCATCCACCTAAAGTAATAAATACAGCTACAAAACTCCCTCTTCCAGCATCCTAAAGCTATCCTGATAGCAGGGATACGGGATTTATAACTGATACATGCAACACGCTCAGTATGCAGTAGACAGACAAACCTGTTTAAGATCACCATCCTTTCTACTATAAGCCGGTCCGGTCGGGTCACTGACCTCTCACACGTCTACTCACCTGTCATAATAGTCTCTGTGTCCCCGGTGGTCTCGGTCACCACTGTACTGCTCATACGGTCTCTTTCTGGACATGTTGTTAGGTCGGTAGCTTCCGGAACGGTGGGCATCCATATGTCTCCGGTCACCATAATGGTGATCCTTGTACCAGTGCTGCTGCTCATACTGATGGTGCCGGTCACTGCCCCAGGGCACATTGTTACCACCGCCATAGTTGAACTTTCTTTCCCTTTGCCAGTCTCCTCGATCTGAAGGAAGAGAACTGTTTCGTAACTGCAGCACATGGCAGCATTTACTGCAGGTGGACATGTCAGGAGACAATCATTTCCTCCTCAGCCTTATGGCTAACATGAGTAATGAATGAGTCCTAACATTTTCTCTGCTGCCAACAACTTCTAAGGCAAAAGAAAATCTATCACCTCTGTCCCTGCTAAGATCTTCCAAATTATGGTTTACATGTTTCATTCTTGCTTGCCTCAATGAGCAATAGACCCTTAAAATGAGATTCACTCAAGAACCCCAAAGGAAACTTGGAAGTGACAATGCTGTTTCACTAACGCCCTCACATAGCTGAAGGTGCTTCAACCTTCTGATACAAGTTGTTTTGAGCCTCTGAAGACCTCTGTAACTAAAGGCTGATTCCCCAAGGGGAAGGGTACCACACTGAGATGGGCACCTCCTAGTCTGGGAATACCAGCTAATGCTTCAACAAGTTTTAAAGCACCATGCCACCTACTAGGGAAAATAACCAAAAACATGAGAACAAAAATTGAAAGGAAAAAAAGCATATAATGGGAAACAACACAAAGAAATGGTTTTGACCCTGAGGAAGTTAGTAAGCAATGACTTTTAAATAACTGGAGCTGGAGCTGGAGAGACAGCTCAGTGGTTAAGAGCACCTATAGAGGACCCGATTCAATTCCCAGCACCCACCTGGAGGCTCATAAGCACCTATAACTCCAATTCTAGGGGCTTTGTGGCCTCCTCTGACCTCTGTGGGCATCAGGCATACACAGGATGCACAGACAAACATGCAAACAAAATACTCATACACATACAATAAAAAATAGATAAATCCCCAAGTAACAGCAATTAATTCAATATTTTTTAGGTTAGGTCTGATTTATTATATAGCTTTGTCTAGCCTTGAACTCAGAGAGGTCTGCCTGCCTCTGCCTCCACAAAGTGCTGGTGTATGTGTGCACTACACCACATTTGAGAGGGAAGAAACAAAGATAAATTTTCTTTAAAAAAAAAAACTTGAAATTATTACAACAAGTCTAAAGGGCACAAACACACGCACAATCTGTTGAACTGAACCCAGTTCCTCTGGAAGAGCAGCCAGTGCTCTTAATCCCTGAGCCATCTCACCAGACCCAGACATAATTTTAGTGTATAAAAATTTACAGGAGATGTGGGGGCACTTCTTAAGATAATACCTTGCTATGTAGCCTCTAACACGAAATCAACTGTGTGTATGTGTGCATATAAATGGAATTCTAGAACCAAAGTTTAAGAAAAAAATGTACTTCTTGATTATTATAGGAAAATTGAATCAGTAAGATAAATCTTATATTAGGTTTCTATGCTTTCTATATACTTTAAGTCTTGTTCAGTATTTTTCCTTTTATTCTTCTGACTCTAAAAGTAATTCTTATGTATTTTAACTAGTGAAGCAATAAACAATGATTAGGCACTAAATTCAAGCACTCTCCTCCTCCTCCCACTAGTCTAAGGCAGCAGCTACCACAGATCAGACTCGCACTTCCATGTCCTTTTCTGTTCATACGAGTGCTTAAGGGAGGCTGATCTTGGTTTCTCAGGAAGTCAAGCAGTTACCATACAACCAGAAATCCCATCCCCATGTACCTAGCTACAACAATTGCAGATAGGTATTCAAGCAAATATATGAATATAAATGTTTATATTAGTACTATTCTCAACAATAAAAACGGAGAAACTTTGATGAGTAAAAAAAATGTTTATCCATTGAGTGAAATACTATCCTCCCATAAAAAGAAATTAAGCATTGATTCACACTAGAATTAGGATGAACTTTCAAAACATTCTGCTAAGCCAGTCACAAGGGGTAGCACACTGTATATTCCACTGACATGAAGTATTCTGAATAAATTCATTTACAGGGGCACAATACAGATAGCTAGAAAGACAGAGAGGATACAATTTCCATTTGAGTGATAGAGAAATTTAGGAAGGGGAAGAACTATTGTGCAGAACTTTGAATGTACAAATACCACTGGATGGTTCACCTACAAATGCTTACCTATATGCTGTATGAATTTCACCTCAGTAAATTTAAAGATACAGACATGTGGTTTTTTTAATACTTATTTATTATTTATACAATATTTTGTCTGTGTGTATGCCCGCAGGCCAGAAGAGGGCACCAGACCTCATTACAGATGGTTGTGAGCTACCACGTGGTTGCCGGGAATTGAACTCAGGACCTCTGGAAGAGCAGGCAATGCTCTTAACCGCTGCGCCATCTCTCCAGCCCCAGACATGTGTTTTAATACATAATTAGTGTAAAAATATATCATGATTATTGTTTGCTTCTTATTATTTCCCTCACTGACTTCTCTTTTTTTCAATTTTATTTATTTTTCTTTTACATCTATGAGTGCAGTGCCTCCAGAGGCCAGAAGAGGCAATCAGATTCTCTAGAACTGGAGTTGCAGATAAGGTTATGAGTCACCATGTGGGTGCTGGGAATTGAATCACGTCCTCTGGAAGAGCAGTCAGTACTCCTGCCTTGGCCTCCCAAGTGCTGATAGTATCAAGCAAGTACACAATGGCTGGTCTAGCCAACACTCTGTAATGGTGGATGGTACTGGGTACAGATGTCCTAACACTCATTCTACCATTCTCCTAATTAGTGGACATTCCAGTTCTTCTTCACCCTACCAAGGCTATGTGTCCTCATTCTATGGAACAATATCCAGACAAGAGAGAACTGTGGTCAAAGGTCAATATATTTGTTCACTTCAATTTATTTTTTAAAAAAGACTAGATCATTTCCTATCCTTAATAACTAGTATGCATTTCTCATTTTAATTATTGCTGATTGGAATGAGTGAAAACTTTGTGAACTCTCTGCCTTAACACTTCCTGAATGGCAAGCGTGGTCATTTTGCCATATGGGTGGTGTTACTTTTCTGTATGAATTTCCTAATCCTTAATCTATATCTTTAACACACACACACACACACACACACACACACACACACACACAGCTGTATTGAGGTTTTGAGGAAAACTTTTTTCTTTGGGGGGTGGTTTCAAGACACAGATATCTGCCTGACACTGCCACCAGCAGGCTTGAGGACATCAACTCAGGACTCTCCTGCTTCAGTCTCTCTAGTTCTGGGGTTACAGATTCCACCACACTTACCTTGAGTTTGATTTCTATGTTTTGTTTGTTTAGAGACAGGGTCTCTCTATTATGCATTTCTGGCTGTCCTGGAACACACTTTGTAGACCAGGCTGGCCTTAACTCAGAGATCCACCTGCCTCTGTCTCTCGAGTGCTGGGATGGAAGAGGTGAGCCACCTTGCCTAGCCATTTCTCCTTTTTTCTAAACAAATCTCCAAAATTTAATTCAATCTACTTTCCTTTTTCTTTTATAAGGTTTCAAAAAATTAAATTTCAAGATTTTTAAATTAACAAATAAAAATTATATAGACTTATTTGTGTATGTCTTAAAATACATGGTAATTGAATACATATGTATATAATGGATAACTGAGTTAACACATGTTTTTTTGTGTTTGTGGAAAGAATATTTAAAACCTCCCAATGATTGTGTTATTATATCAATTATATAACTTTATTTTACATTATGCTGATTAATATCTTTTTTTTAGCTTTTCTTAATTTATTTATTTATTTTTAAGGATTTATTTATTTATTATGCATACAATGTTCTGTTAACATACACACACCAGAAGAGGCACCAGATCCCATTACAGATGGTTGTGAGCCACCATGTGGTTGCTGGGAATTGAACTCAGGACCTCTGGAAGAGCAAACGGTGCTCGTAACCTCTGAGCCATCTCTCCAGCCCCCACTAATTAATATCTTATTATTAACTTATTAGACAGTTCCTCTTGAGCATCTTTCTCCTACCTGTGGCATCCTTTAACCAGCATTCCCTCCACCCCTTATTCCCAGCTCCCCAACCCCAGGTAACTCTGTTCTCGCTGACCCTCTTCATTCAACCCTGTAAGATTCTGCACACAGATGAAACCACACAGTATTTATCTTTCTGCACCAGCTTACAACTCTTAACATGGTACTCATGGGTTCATCCACACTGTCACAAGTGGCAGGTAACTAATATTCCTTTGTGTACATGCGCCACATTTTCTTTTTCCACTCACTACTGATGGACACTTAGGCTGATTCCATGTGCTGGCTTTTAATAAATAATAAATAAACCGTGAGATCTGATACCTTTGATATACTTAATTTGTAGGTCATATAAGAGTTCTATATTTAATGCTATTAAGAACCCCTACTTGTGTTTTCTATAATGGCTGTGTTAACCTAAGAACAGTGATAAAGGCTGCCTTTTTCTCCACATCCTTACCAACACTGTGTTTCTTTGATAAGAGTGTGGCCCATAATGCTGAGTGCTTTTCTATATACCTGTTGGCCATTTATACGCCTTTATTAAGACAAACTTGAGACTAACAGGTCCTGAAATAAAGGGCTTATTGAGGTACAGATGCCTATCTAAAGGTCAAAGGACAGGTCACAGGTTAAAGTCCCTGAGCCACCAGTAGCAGACTCTAGCAGCTGGGAAAATGTCCACTGGGCCTAAGGCTACTTATAGTGAAATCTGAGGACATTAAATCATATATTTTTTTTTAAAAAAACAAACCTACGTTGTTTACTGAAAAAGACTCAGGTCAATACAGATGGCAGCATCTTGTATACATTAGTCCATAAAGAAAGTCTCTGATGCATCCTGGTCTGGTTGATTCCAAAAGCAAAATGCAGTGTGGCCCCATGGGCAATCTTCAGTACTCAGCACAGAATGGGTGCAGTCCTCTCTACTGACTTAGCTTGAGGCTGTGAGTTAAAATCATCTTCCTCTATCAAAGCCCTCCCTGTCTGGCCTATACATTAATTTAGGGCATCTCGGAGTTCATCACCATCTTTTGAGAAATGTCTACTTAGATCCATTCATCCCCCATTTCTTACCCAGTCCCTTCTATTTTTACATACTAGCCCTTTATCAGATGTACAGTTTGTGAATATTCTCTCATTAAAAAAGGTTGCTTCTTCATTGTCCACTGCTTATTTTTTCTATTTGGTTATCTCTTTGTCACCAACTCAATATTAGCAGTTTTAAATGCCCACCTTATACACCTATGCAAGCCTATAGAACATTTTCTTAATTAGTAATCACTCTTGCACATAGAATATAAGTTTTTCTATAAGTCTGCCCATTACCTTTATTTTTTAAAAGGCTTATTTATTTATTATGTATACAGTGTTCTGCTTGAATTGCTTGCATGCCAGAAGAGGGCACCAGCTCTCATTACAGATGGTTGTGAGCCACCATGTGTTTGCTGGGAATTGAATTCAGGACCTCTGGAAGAGCAGTCAGTGCTCTTAACCTCTGAGCCATCCCTCCAGCCCCGCCCATTACCTTTTACAGTACCTGTGATCCCCTTAACTTAGAGCTGGCCCTTAATCGTCTAGATCTTTATTTCGTGTTTTATAAAAACCAAGAACAGACAAGAAGGTCTTGGGAAAAGTACAAAGGTCCTTGGAAAATGAAATGAATGGGGGTTTGGACACCTCTTTTAAAGTTATCTAACTGCCTACCTGCATTACTAAAGTGTCTCTTGTTGGGGTGACTGTAGTTATCTCTTGGATGTCCATGCATCTGTGGGCCATGGGAGGCAGGCAAATGAGGCTTCTGAGGATGAAGGTTGTGTGAGGTATGGGACTGAGACATCAGAGAATCCCGGCTGGAACCAGAGGCCTCTGGTCGAAACGGTTTCTTACCACCAAGGGTATCATCTTTCTTCTTTTGTTCCTGGCAGAGTAAAAAAAAAAAAATGGAAGAGCTTAGGGCCCCAGCTTAGTTCCTGAGAGCAGAGTAAAGATGCCTCCTCAACAGTTCCACCTTGTTCCTCTGTGCTTCTGAGCTGTCATTCAGTAACGTCTTACCAAAACTGCTTGTGAACTCTGCTGAGCTCCACAGCTCCAACAGCCTAACAGGGGGCTGCCCAGCTGTTAGATTACCACAGAAAACCAACCTCCGCTAACAAGCCCCCATGAAAAACTACTCGCCAGGTGTCACTGTACATAGCCTATTCCTGTTCAAGTGGCCAGGTAGTTGGCACTTTCAGAGGACTCTCTTGGCTACAACAAGCCATGACTGCTAAGCTCTCAAGGCTAACTAGAGTTCAGAACTGCCAGCTGTCGAATGGAAAGAGCCAGCGCACTAACGTCCTCAAGCTAGACACCTGACCTCCAGCTGCATCACTCCTTCACCCAAGTAAAATTCTCAAAATCAAAATTTTCAAGTGTAAAGTGATTTAAAAGCTAGCCATGAGGAAAATGACTATTAAATAACTTGGTCTATATCTAAGCCTTTTATGTATAAAGAACAAAAAACAAATATTAATTTGTTCTGTTCTTTGTTCATTTAGCACATTATGAAAATATCTTCCCCTACATGATGTTAAATACTACCATATTTCTTTTATTTACTGCTTGACTGTACTCTTCAGTAAGAATACATGACCATAATCCTCCCATTACTATTGGACTACAGTCATTCCCACTATAAACATGCTTAAACCTTTGATTATTCCCTTAAATTAAACTCTTAGACATAAAAGTATGCTCTATTCTTCAACAAATTTTGAAGAATTATTGTGCTGGCTTGTTTTATGTCAGCTTGACACAAGCTAAAGTCTTCGAGAGGAAACTTGATAGATAAAGGGCTCCACAAGACAAGGCTGTAGGACATGTTCTTACTTAGTCATAAATGTGGAAAGGCCCCCGCCCACAGTGGGTGGGTCTGTCCTTGAACTGGTAGTTCTGGGTTCTATAAGAAAACGGGTTGAGCAAGCCAGGGGGAGCAAGCCAGTAAGCAGCACCCTTCCATGGCCTCTGCACCAGCTCCTGCCTCAAACTCCTGTCCTGATTTCCTTTGATGATGAACAATGATGATGAAAAATAAGCCAAATAAACCTTCTCCCCAAGATTGTTTTGTCCATGGTGCTTCATCACAGCACTGGTAACCCTAACCAAGACAACTATCCTATAGGAAGACAAAGATAACTCATTCCTCATACTTGATATTGATACATTTGTCACTCAGCTTCATGAGCTTCTGTGAAGTCCCCAACCACAATGAGTAGATCCTCAACCCAACTTTCCCTCCTTTATCAGGGCCTTTTCCAACTATTTTATTCTTCTCAGAAGTCTTTCATGGATTTCTATGATGACTAGGGGCCAGCGAGATAGCTCAGTGGGCAAAGGCACTCATCACTAAGCCTAACAACCTGAGTTCAATTCCTGAGATACACATTATGGAATGATAGGAAACAACAGACTCCTGCAGGTTGTTCTTGAACATCATGGGGTGAGTGCTGGCTCTTACACTTCTGTGTTCGTGCTCTCTCTTGCTTTCTCTCTGTCTCTCTCTGTCTCTCTCTCTCACACACACACACATACACAAAATAAATAAATATGTAAATGTAAAATTTTATTATGTTTAGAATTTCACTAATACACAATTACTATATTATTCCTATTAACACTACATTATATTCTTCAGAATAACATTACATTATGAACTATTAGAGGGTATAATTCCCAGGTCAATAATGCATTAAGTTCACATTACAAATTCTTCTAAGTATCCATGCTGGTCCTGGCATGACACTTCGGAAATAGCAGTAGATAAGAAACATATTCTCTGTGCTCATGAACCGGACACATTAGTAAAAGTGGAAAATTTTCACAATTGCTCCTCAGTGGCTGACCTGGATATGGACCATGTGGCTAATTAGTAGACCTATAGGAAGGCCTGTCTGCACAAGAACTGACTCCACAGCAACAGCCAAGTCACCTTTATGCCGTCTCCCTACTCAAATGAAAGGGCAACAATTTCTGGGCACTGCAAGTCTAAAGTCTACTCCTTTAAGTAAGCAATTTGGATTCTTCTATGTAAGAAATTGGATGGATGCCACATACGTGACCGTTTAAGAATAGGAATAGATTTCCTGCCTATGATCCTGGGACTTATAACTAGCAACATTATAAACTACAAAAATATATGAAGAAGAAAGGGTCTAGAAAATAAGTGCTCCAGGTCATGAGATAACAGGGTAACAAATTCTTGTCAGGACTTTAAAACACTACTTGGCTCTAATGTATTGGCTATTATACCTAATAACAGTCTTACTGTCTGACGACTCATGGAGAATTTTAAGAACAGCTAGTAAAATGAAAAATCACATTGAATGAAATTATGTCTGGATCACAGACGACACACTCTGTGACCTGTGGTGGTTTCTGTCACCCTGTTTGGGCTGTACTGAAACCATGTAAAACACAGGCAAAGTGCCAGTGGACTACCTACTATCAACAATCCTTCAGATTTTTCACTACCAGCCCAGAGAAAAACAAAAACTAAGGGAATTTTATGTGCAATTATCTTTATACATTTATATAAATTAGGACTAGATTTGTATTTTACCTCCTCTTCTTGAGATCTTTTCTTATGAGCCATCTTATATAACTTATGTAGTTTTCGTGCATCAAATTCTGTAAACTTGGAAACAAAAATCCATAGGTTCCTAAAAGAAAAATTGTACTAGTAAATTATACAATTTAAAAAGTGATTTTGTTGTTGTTTTGTTTATTCAAGACAGGGTTTTTTTTTCTGTGGAGCCCTGGCTGTCCTGGAACTCACTCTGTAGACCAGGCTGGCCTTCCTCTGCCTCCTGAGTGCTGGGATTAAAGGTGTGCACCATTGCCCCAGCTAAACAGTGACTTTATTTTATGGCAAGCTACTGAATTTTACTATGGAATGTTCTCTAAGTCCCTGCACTAAGCTGGGTGTACAAGCTCACGCTGTGATCCCAGCACAGGGGAGGTTTTTCAGGTGACCCTCAGATCCTCAACTACAGAGTGAGTTTGAGACCAACCTGGGTAAATGACACTCTATCTCAAAATAAATAAATAAAATAAAACAAAAAGTCTTTGCATCAGTAATATATCATTATGTGCTTCTGTCAAGAGTTTGACAGTGAGTCAACAGTGTTAGGAACCCCTAACTTCTACTGTAGCATCTGCATCTCTAGTTCTATAAGCTTTCCTTTACCTTGCCCACACACAGGACACTGCCACACACTACATCTTTACCACCATCTCCCACACTGGAACCAACAATCAACTAGAAACCTGTGTCACTGTCATGTTTTCTTCCCAGCTGTCACTACTGAGGCCTGTCATCTCTTCCTTCAAACACTCAGTAACTCCTTGTCCTAGCATGGCACTGTTTTATAGCACTGGAATGGCACAAAAATGGGGTTTATACAGAGAGATCCTGGAAGTAGCAATAAATCAGAAACAACGTTTCTTCTCATCCAAGTTTTCCAGGGAGCACTTTCACTATGGCCGCACCGTTAAGCCTCTGACTAGGAAACATAGTGTCAGATAGAGAGCCACTTAGCTAACTGAGGCCTCTTATAAAAAGAACAGTCTTCTGAGCACATTCCAACTGAGCCCTAAACACACCCAATGTCCTAGCTGTCCACTTACGCCTCTGCTGCAGCTCTGACTATGCTCATTTAAGAGTTTCCACTTAGCTTGTCTATAGTCACAGTTCAAGGTAGCCAGCCTCCCTGGCCACCCTTCTGCAGGCATTCTTTTTTGATTTTTACTTTCTATTTATTATTTTATGTTTATGGGTGTTTGGTCTGAGTGTGTCTCTGTGTACTATGCGCATGCCTGGTGGCTGAGGAGGCTAGAAGAGGGTCTGGAGTTATTAATGACTGTGGACCGCTATGTGGATGCAGGGAATTGAACTTGGGTCCTCTGGAAGAAGAGCAGGTATTCTTACTGATGAGCCATCTTTCCAGCCCTATAAGGCATTTTCTTACACAACTTCTAAAACCGTTTCCATACCTTTCAGATGGATAGTTTCTATGGAGATCATAGCTTGTACTATCTTTGAACTTTAAAAAAACCAAGGCTTGTCAATGAACTACTGCTGGTGATGGGGCATTTAAATGGCAACAAATCCAAATGCACAGCAGGCAGTCTAAGATGACCTTCTGCTATCCTCTGACCTGGTAATACGAAAGCCATATTATGCTCCATAAAGGGAAAAAATGCAAACTGTTTTAAGAGGAAAGAAATGATTTTTCCAAAACTGTCTTGTATGTCAGGGGTGTGTGGCATGCTATCATTAGCATCATGACTGAGGCTTCTGAAAACCTACTTTTCACTTCAAAACTGATCTACTAAAGTAGACTACAAAGTTTATGGAAATAAACATTAGCCTTTCAAAATTCCCTCTAATGCTGGGACCTGAAGCCAGGGATTTGTACATGCTAGGCCCTTATTCAGTCACAAAGCTACATCCCCAGTCCCATCCCCCGATATTTTTTCCCTGTTTATTTATTTATTTGGCGGGGGTGGGGGGAAGTTTGAGACAGAGTTTCTCTGTGTAACAGTCCTGACTGTCCTGGAACTCACTCTGTAGACCAGACTATCCTCAAACTCACAGAGATCCACCTGCCTCTGCCTCCTGAGTGCTGGGATTAAAGGTGTGGGCCACTATTGCCTAGCTTCCTTTTTATTTTAAGACAGTCTCACTAGGTTGGCCAGTCTGGCCCTGAACTCAATCTATAGCCTATGAAGGTCTTGATATTTGACCCTCCTGTTTCATCATCCTGAGTAGCTCAATTACAAAACCATGCTGCTATCTTGACTATTGTTACTGTTGCTTTAGAGAGTTGTCATCTCTTCAAAATATCTAAAAGGAATACACGTTGAGTGTTCTTATTTTGAAATCCAGAGACTAATGTCTCAAGAAGTTAAGTTACACTCGTACCCTTATATGATGGGTCACAGTCATAATGCAGATGCAATAAATGCATTGTAAAAGAATACCTGTAGGCTCTGTATATTAAGTACATATGAAATAAAAGTGATTTTGTATAAGATTTGATTTCCACTCCCAAGACATGTCATTACTTATGTTTATGAGTATTTCAAAATCTAAAATATTTCTGATTCTAAGCATCTCTGATAAGGGACACTTGTTTATAAATTAATACATATAAATTACACATATATTAATACATATATAATGTCTTAATCTAAAGCACTACTAGGAGTTCTTTTAACTAAAGAAGATGAAAATGGAGAATCTACGTTCATGTGCTTTTAACTTTTCTTTCACTTCATGTGTTATTACCTCTACTGGCTAGTTTTTATGTCAGCTTTGGAAAGGAGAACATCAGTTGAGAAAAGGTCCTCACTAGATTGATTGCCTGTGGGCAAGCCTATCACATATTTTTTTTAAAATCATTTATTTATTTATTATGTGCACTGGTGGTTTTGCCTGCACGTACATCTATGTGAGGGTGTCGGGCATCCTGGAACTGGAGTTACAGACAGCTGTGAGCCACAATGTGGGTGCAGGGAATTGAACCCGGGTCCTCTGGAAATAGTCAGTTCTCTTAAGCAATGAGCCATCTCTCCAACCCCCATACATTTTCTTGATAGATGATTGACATATGAGAGGGCCCAGCCCACTGTAGGAAGTGCCAGTCCTGGGCAGTGATCCTGGGTTCTGTAAGAAAGCAGGCTGAGCTATGAGCAGGCTGAGCTATGAGGAGCAGGCCAGTAAGCAGCGTCCTCCACTGGCTCTGCTTCAGCTCAGGTCTCCAGGTTTCTGCCCTCAGCAATGCAATGTGACCTGAGAGTCACAAACCGAAATAAACTCCTCCTCAAGTTATCTGTGGTCTTGGTGTTGTATCACAGTAATAGAAACAGTAACTAAGACAGTATGGAACCAACCAATTTTTTATAATAGATATAATAATATGTAAATACTAACTGGAGATGAGTAAAGTATTATTCTAGTTCCTATGTCTTATGGGTTTAAAGCAAGTATTCTGAGAATAAGCCAGAAAGACGATGATTATTAACATCACCATCTTCTTCTTCCTCCTATAAATTAAATTAATGACACAATCTTGCCACATCAGAAGGCTGGTCTTGACAAAATGACAAAATGGCTTATTTCATGAAAAAGAAGTTGAAGCCCACAGTTATGCTTTCAACAGTTAAATTTTGTTGGCAAAAGATTTTATTAGGTGACTATGCTATATATTTTTTAAAAAAAACAGAGCACACCCACATATTGTCAAATGAAACTGGGGAGATTCAAGGCCAGAGTGGGTTACCTCCTCCACAGTTTGATGTGCTCCTGGTCTGAATAAGCTTTAAGGCACTCGGCTATGCGGTCTCCAATCTTCAGCAGGCAGTTCCTGGTGTGCTCCAACTGTTCTTGGACATTGAGTCCCTTGTCAGGTTTGTCCAACTGCTTCAGTGCCTTTTTCACAGGCCTCATCCTCTCTTTACACTGCAACAGGCCAACAGAGTAAATGAACCATTGCAAGAAAGAGTTCATCATCACGTCCACGCTCGAGATTTAAGAAGACACACCCCGCCGTCATGCTACATGTCACTATAGGAGTGGGTAACACCAGTGAAATGGGACAAGTGCAGATTCGTAGAAACTCTGAAGGACAAGTGCCGTCACCATATTTGGGATTATGTGAGGACCTTTGATACCTGACTTAGCCTCTCTGAACGTTCTGTTTCCTCATCTGCAAGAGGGCTGTGGCCACTAAGAAGATCAAATGTAAAACAGTATTATAGGCTTAACCTGAAAACCATGATCATCATAATGAAAAAACGAAAACAAAACCACTACACTCAGGTCATTTCCTCAGCTAGAAACTCGTGGGCATATTTCAGTGTTTAACTTCAACTTTTAAAATGGAATAAAAATAAGACACTACAAATTGGAAAATACTTACAAATGTCTGTGAAAATTAAAAAAAAAAAAAAAAGCACAAGTGATTTCTGCAGAAAAGATAAACTACCATGTAGCTCCAGCTAGTCTAAACGTGCTATGTAGCCCAAATTGGCCTTGGGTTTGTACTCTTCCTGTCTCTGCTTCCACAGTAGTGCAGTTACAAATATGCACCAACATACTTAGCCACATATGTGGCTAAGATGAGCAAGACCCTTGGTTCAAAAGCCAATTTCACAGAAAAGGAAAACCAATACCACAGAAGCAGCAGACATTAGTTTGTTTATATGCAACAGACTAAGGCAGAACAGGGAAATGATGAATTTGTTTATTTATTCAATTCACTCATTTATTGATATCATTCTAGTACCTAAGTGAACTTCATATAAAACATAATGCTCACAGAAAATAAGAGAAATTAAGAATTAAGAAAACTGACTTAACTACAAAGAGAAAATATGCATATGCTAGTATGTTTTAAGTACACACAGAAAGGTCAAAAGACCTCACAAAACTGGGTCAATAGCTCTTCTGTCAGCCTAGGACAGTATTTTCACATTTCAATGAAGACAGCTTCACCTTTAGACCAAAGGAGTTGCTGAAGGGAGCTGTGGCGCACAGATGCTCGCAAAGAGGATAGAGTTGTGGAGCACATAACAGAGGGCAACACCTTCCCGCCCTTCCGTGAGAACACAGCTGCATTGTCCTGGTCAGTTCTCAGCTCCATGGCATGGAAGTAGGTATGGTCAGGAACTTCATCACTTCAAATGTTAGCCAAGGTCCTTCTCCTTATCAGCTGGCAGTCTTAACCCACCACTCTAGCCACAGGAGCCACCCATGCATGCTCCTGCCACCTTGGCATATTCGTCCACCCCACCCCACCCCCCCGCTTCTCCCTCTTATCTTCTACTCTTCTTTCGGAACCCAAAATCAAACATCACTTCTTAGACCTTCCAGGCTAGGTCAGATTCCCTTCTTACTAGACCTCCACAGTATCCACTTTCTCCTCTATACCTTATCATAAGAGTACCAACAGGGAGTTATCATCTACCCTAAGATTATTCAACTTAGTCACTGATACTAGTTTCTCTATAAACAACAGACCAAAGAAGAATAGGCAAATTCTTCTTCGAGATGGGATCTCAAATGCTCTGCTTCCAATTCAGCACACTTCTATTTCCCAAATGCCTTTGAGAACCCCTCTAAATTCTGCAGGTTCCTGTACAGGTGTGGAACATATAAACTCATGCGGGTCCACATATACTCATAAAAACAAGAATATAAGATATCCTACTATTCTGGTTCAAAATATAGTATGCAAACATAATAAGCAATACACAAGTTTACTCAATGTTCCACATCTGTGGATGCACCTGTAAAGGGCAGAGCACAGCACTGTGCCCAAGCATCAGCACCCTCTATTTCAAGACTTACAATGCTGAAGGTTTCCTGGTCCAGATCATCATCTTCATCCTCCCCAATGGGAACAGGTTCACTTCCTGCTGTAATGTGGACAGGACCCTGAGATCGCTTTGATTTACTTGAAGACTTGGCATCACCACCTTTAACCTTTCAAAGAGTTACAAAGAGGCCTTGTCATTTATATAATCTTGAAATCTGGGTAGACTTCTTTTTGTTTGGCTTTGTTTTATTTGGTGGTAGTGGTGGTGTTCCTATGAATATGGATATGTATGGGCATGCATGAGTTTATATATAACACTTGTGAATGAATCTGCAGAGGCCATAAGAGGGTACCAAATCCCCAGGAACTTGAGTTACAAAGACATTGTGAACTATTGTGTGGGTGCAGAGAACTGAACCTGGGTCATCTGAAAGAGCAGCAAGCTCTTAACCACTAAGGATTTCTCCAGCCCTATAATTCAAACTTCTTACCTATGGTGCATTGCTAGAGCAAGTAAATAAGAAGACCTCAATTTATACAAACCTGCAAGGTTAATAGCTGAATTATAATTCTTCCTATTTCTGTCTCTAAAGGTACGAAATTACAGCTTCAAGTTTATTAATATAATTTACAAAAATGTCATGAAGGGACTAAGAATCGACAGAGAACTCCCCAAGAGTATCATGCTGCAGCCTTTACTAACAGCTAATCTTTGATCTAGGAATCTGTATCAAATGCATAACTGTGCAAGGCTGCAAGTCAAGAGGAATAGGCATGGAAACCAAAATTAGGAAATTTTTAAAAACATAAAATATTTAGAATACACTGTATATAATTATATGATATAGATAAAATACAAGTTTGTTTTTTTTTTAAAAAAAAAAAAAAAAAAGCACATGGGGTCCTGGAGAAATAGCTCAGCAGTTAGAATGCTTGCTCTTACAGAATTCTGGTTTAGTTCCCAGTACCAACATGGAGGCTCACTAATGTCTGTAATTTCATTTCCAGGGATCTGACAGCTCCGTAGTTCCTGCCTGCTTGCGGTTGACATACATATACGCATAAACATAAAATAAATATTCTTAAAATAAAAATTAGTGCGTTCAAGACCAGTCAGGTCTACAGAGTGAGTTCGAGAACAGTCAAGGTGACACAGAAAAACCCTGTCTCGGAAAACTAACCAACTGACTAAGTAAGTAAGTAAATAGTTTGAGGTCCCGGGTAGTGTGGTGTCGCATCAGTTTTACAACAGCAGCTACGAGAAGAAGAAAGGGAAGTGTCTGCAGTGCTTGTAATGTGTTCATGAGGTGCAAAATGCACTACACTGGGGGGAAACACTGGGGGGAAAGCCACTTAAACCAAACATGAAACAATGTGAATCTGCCAACTGGTAGCATACACCTTTAATCTCAACAGAGAAATCAGAGGCAGGAGGATCTCTGTAAGTTCCAGAACAGCCAGGGTTATGTAGTCAAACCCTGTCTCAAAAAGAAAACAATCAACAACAAAACAAGCCAAAAAAAAAAAAAAAAAAAAAAAACAGAATAAATCATTATTCTGTGACGGATGCAAAAGAATTTTTTTAAGATTTATTTATTTATTATGTATACAACATTCTGCCTCCATGTATGCCCACATGCTAAAAGAGGGCACCAGATCTCATTACAGATGGCTGTGAGCCACCATGTGGTTGCTGGGAATCGAACTCAGGACCTCTGGAAGAGCAGTCAGTGCTCTTAACCACTGAGCCATCTAGCTCTTGTAGACCAGGCTGGCCTCGAACTCACAGAGATCCGCCTCTGCCTCTGCTCCCAAGTGCTGGGATTAAAGGCGTGCGCCACCACCGCCCAGGAAGAATTTATCACAGTATAGTTTCTCTTTTATTCCAAAGACTTACAATTATTTTCTATTAATGTGGATGTGCCTTCCTGAATTCATGTGTACTACATGTGTGCAATGCCCACAAAGGCCAAAAGAGGACAACAGGACCCCAGGAACTGGAGTACAAATGGTTATGAGGACTAGGAACTAAACCCAGGTCTCAACCAGTGAACCAGCACCAGCACCCACAGTAAAAGTTCTAACATTAAAAACAACAAAGTAATTTTAGTATGAAATTTAAATGGCTTCCGTTACATTAGAGTCAAATAGAATTTACCTTATTTAAAACAACCTTAACACCTGTTCTTCAGTGGTAAGGTAGTTTGCAATATACTACTGTGTGGAGAGAAGGGGTTACCCAATGGTCTGAGCTGAGCAGTATATATATAAAATGTTGTTGTTACTTGTTTTTTCGAGACCAGGTTTCTCTGTGTGTAGCCCTGGCTGTCCTCACAAAGATCTGCTCTGTCTCTGCCTCCTAAGTGCTACGATTAAACTGGCTACCACTGCACAGCCAGTATTTTTACATTTATACTCATATTCCAAGGGGAAATTTAAGAAGGTCCCAAGAAGTTAAGATGTCAAGGGCTGGAGATGTGACCCCTGGATTACAAACACTGGCTGCTCTTCTTGAGGACCTGAGTCCCAGTCCTAGCAGCTCACAACCACCTGTAACTACAGTTCTGGAGGATCCAATGCCCTCTTTTGGCTTCTTCAGGCACCAGGCACACATGTGGTGCACAGACATACAAGCAAGCTAAACATCCATACACATCAAATTTAAAAATTAAAACTAAAAAAAAAATCAAGTCTTTAATAGATGGCAGAATTATAGCTGTGACTTGCTTGGAGCAATGGATAATGGTTGATTACAAACATCTCTACACCTCTCACCAAGCATTATCAATTCTATAGTCTGTAAAGAACTTCACAAATCTCCCAACATGAAGGCTTTTAAGCCAAGTCTACTCTAGTGGCTGTTGATAACATGTGGTATTTGGTTTGAATCTTAAACTCTTCAAATCATCTTGTGTATAGATTGTATTCTTCTGACATTATAATCTAAGAACCTGTAACTTATATTCTCACTTGTCCTGTCTCATTCCAAATACCCCTCCCCAAATAGGCAATGACAGATCAAAGAAAGGCCTTCTACATTAGAAAAGCAAGACTACATAATACCCCTTCCTTTCCTATAAGGAGGGTGAAGGTATTACTTGTACCGCCCCAACCTTCCTTGTTGGATATACTCAAAGACTATATCAGGGCTTGTACCTCATGTTATTTAAAACCTAAACAGAATTTCCAAGACAAGTGTGTTGGATACCTTCTCTTTCTTGTCCTTGGACTTCTTTCTTTCTTTGTCTCCTTCCCTGTCCTTCCGAGAACTCACTGGTTTCTCTTTGTTCTCCTTGTTCTCTTTCTTCTTCTGCTTTTTTTTCATTGGACTTTTTTCTAAGCCATCATCCTAGGAAACAGAAAGCCATGAACTTTTTCAGTCTTCTGCTTCTTAGTTTGTTTCTAGAGGAAGCAGCACTGGTTTGGTGGCACTTCACTGTATCGAGAACAGATCGTTTTCAACCAGAGCCTACCATTACTCACTTGCAGAAGAAGCCTGAATCCAGTAGACTTGTCCAGGCAGACAGCATTACATCTTCTGACCTAATTCTCAAAGCTAGTCTTTAAGGCACTGAATGAATGGTGTTTAGCTCAAGAGAAAAGCATTTGCCAGGTGTGCATGAGGCCAAGTTAGGTCCTTAGCACCACCCCTCCCCTAAAACAACAGCATTATTGTCCCCACTTCACAAACAGAAGAAAATGAGGATCAACACTACACGAGTCCACTGTCAGCTAGTGACTGGCGAGGATAATAGTACCTGAACTTGAGAACATGCATTCAAAGCTATGTTAGTCCCTGTATCCACTGGGAGCCCTCCTGGAGCCATCATCAAAGAATTACACTCAGAACTATGGAATAAAAATCTCAGAGTTGTCACTCACTGAAAAACACTGTGCTTCCACTTTCTTCAGACTACATTACAAACTGGCAAGCTAATGGCTAAGCCCAACTGAGAGAATCTCCAATTAACTGAACTGCACTCTGTGAAGTCTTAAGTCCCCTGATTAACCAATCTCTACCAATCTCTTTCCTTCTATAAAATGAAAGCAATTACTGTCACTTATCATGGTTTGTACCACTTACTTCCGTTATGTAGGAATTTGTAGTTTCTTATTTAACGTGATCACTATGTATATACTTGTTTGAATAAGAACTGCCAACACAGGCACCTGTAGTTGAATGTGTCTTCACCAGGAGTGGAACCTCTGATAGGAAGGATTAGGAGGTGTGGCCTTACTGGAGAAAATGTGCCACTAGGGGTGGCTTTGAAGTTTCAAAAGCACATACCAGGCCAAGGCCCAGGCCCAGGCTCAGTTTCTCTTCCTATCCTCTCCTTTTCGCTCCTCTTCCTCCTTCTCTCCCCTCCTATTCCTTCTTCTTCCTCTCCCGCTCCTCTCTCTTTGTATCAGGATGTAGCTCACATCCACTTCTCTAGCACCATTCCTATACTTGTGGCCATGCCATGATGATAACGGACTAAGCCTCTGAAACTGTAAGCCAGCCCCAAATTAAATGCTTTCTTTTGTATGAGTTGCCTTAGTCATGGTGTCTCTTCAGAGCAATAGATGTTACTAAGACACATTAGGTGAAGATAAACATATTCTATGGTATTTTATCTGTTCAGTATGTAAACAAATACATCACATGACTTCATGGAGTCCCATACCTTTACTTCTCCCTCTTCAGACGGGTTGTCTGAGTGTCGAGGAGACGACAGCTCAAGTCCATGCTCATCCTTCTGCCTGGGGGCTTTGTTTTCCTTCTTTACTCGAGGCTTCCGCTTCTTTAGTTTGGTCTAGAAAGTAAAAAGATGCTTAAACTACAAATCACCCCCAACCCAACAGCATGACCAAGAAATATCCCAGCCAATTGATGCAATCACAGCCATATAATCCAAACAAGATACTTTAGGGACACAAAGGTGCAAGCCATTCTACCTGAAAGAAAATAAAACTGAACAAAACCACTTATTATCCTCCACCTAGCCTATATTACTTTAAATGTCTGTATTCCTTGAAAATATTGATTTCATTTTTGGAATTCACCCTAAAGGTAAAATCCCAGAAAAGGTTAAGACATTTTCTGTACAAAAAATAGAATTAACACTTAAGTTGACATTATTAACTCCTGAAAATTAGGTATCTAAAACTAAGAACAAGGTTAAAATAGTGTTTATCTATTCAATCAAATAAACAGTATAAGCATGAGCTACCTTGCCTCTCTAGAACTTCATATATCACAATTATATTCTCACTATACTATCTACATAGTGGTACTATGTACGACAAATAGAAGTACAGTCATTTTATTCATATAAGTTCTATTTATTGTATACATACATGTATACATGACAAAGTTAAGGAGCATGCAAGGAACATGCCCACACAAAGTACAAACATCTTAGATTCTGTCTTCCCTGATTCCTTATCATAGGGAAATAAAGAGAAACTTCCAATGACTCCATTAGCAACTTGATATTTTTCAGTGAGCCAAGTATAATCAAAACTGAAGTCTAATTTCTGAAATTAAGTGTGGAATCTAATTGCATTATCATAGAAGCCCAGTCAGACACCAAAATATGGGAACTATGTCCTCAACTGAGGACACAGACTAGAACAGAGTAAGGGCGGTCCAGAGAGATGTAGGATATTCTGCTGCAAATACTTGAGTAGAATTGCAAGAAGCTGCCAAGGTACTGCGCTTATTAAGTGAGCATTTTCTTCTGAGCAACTTCAAAAGCCGTCTCTGACAATGAGAGGGCAGGATGCTATGCGGTACCCCAAAAGGACAGCTCTTTTCCTTCTTGGCTCTGCAGTCCCATGCTCCCCTGGGGGAAAGTCAGCTGGCAGTGCACTCACTCACCTCCTCCCCACTGGTCACAGTGCCCTTCTTCTCCAGACCCTTCCTGAGCAGCTTCAGCAAGTAGTCCACTCGGGTCTGCAACTGCTTCCCCTGAGGCTTTTTATCTGTCTCCACTGGTAGAATCTTCAACAGGAAAGGAAGAGAAGCACCCGCCACCACCCACAACCTGGTTAGTGAATTCGGATAAACAGGGACAACAAAGGATTCAGCACAGTCCTTCCCCTCCCAACCACCCGAAACACAGACTAAAGCCTCAGATCCTATTCTCATGTCCATGGCTCCCAGTCACTGAAAATCCCTCATGAGCCATTCTCGTTTTACAAAATGGGATGGAGAAATCCAGCTCTCCCACTGGCTCCTACCTGTGCTGTTAACAGGGTAGAACAACTCAGGTAGGAGGGGCTTGTGGCTTCATCTGCTAGAGCATCCCAGCCGTCGTGGATTTCCTCCTTCCAGGAGCAGGGAATCCCTGGAGCTAGGTTAAAGCTTCGTTTTAGATTGAAAATGCTTCTTAGAGCATTGCCGGAGAGCACTGAGCTATGCCAGGACATGATCTGCTCATCTACTATAGCTGGACCTCTCTGGCCAGAATGGATTTGGTCTCAGTGCTTCTAAACAGGGTGCTGTCACCCTCCTAAACCCAGACGGGATGGGCAGTGTTTAATGTGCCAGGACAAAGCCCTGACAGGACCACAACATGGAGTGGATCCAGTCAGTTGCCCTTGCTTAGAGCTCTAAGCACAGCCTTGCTACTTGAAAGAGATGGGGTGGGAGGCTCAATTTTGTGGGAGAAGTACAATGCAAGTTAAATTTCATTACAAACAATACCAAGGTGACACTTGTTCTCTGTGTACAGAGCTGAAAAAATGTTAAACAATAGGCCAAGAAGGAAGGCCCAGGAACACTTTCAGTCCCAATAAACTGACCTGGTATTTGCTGTAATGAGATTTGGCCTGTAAAGATATCAGAATTTTAAGATTTCTCCTATATAATTTCCTCTGGTTGTCATTTTTCCTTTTTATCATTATCCACTAAAGATGGTAACTTCCCAGAGACAAAGAAACCTCCCCTCTTGAAAACAATTAAAGATAAGTCACCAATACAAAAATATTAAACAAATCTAGAACTGTCCAGCATGGCAGTTACTTACTTTATCAGTGAGTTTTAGCTCTGGGTCTGTCTTAATTAGCTCCCAATTTCCATAGCCATGTTCATAGATCCCAAGTAACAAACGAGAATCATCCTCCACGCCCCACTCGACGTCGAAATGTGCCGCTTTGACCCGGCAGGTTAAGCAGTATCTACAGGGGTTCAAAACCAAGGGCCTGAGAAAAGGGGGCCTTTCCAACATACTGAGGAAACATCCCCAACCACATACAGCTCTAACCTCATTCTATGTCCAGCCAGCCAGCGGGGACACGGTAAAGACACTCACTTTTTTTTTTCCTCAGGGTCCACAGGTATAGATTTATGCAGCATTTCGAACTCTTCCTCGTGCTGGATGATGGACTTTACGTTAACCTGAACCCCAGAGATCTTGATTGTGGGGCCTCTTCTCTTGCCTGGTCCTTTCCCTAAAGGACATAGGTTTTATATTCCTTAAGTGAAAACACTCCCTACTACCAAACTCTGACTTAGTCCCTCTAGCTATAACTCCAGCATATTAGCAGGTCAAAGACAGAACTTAGAAGAGAAATTTTCAACTAACAGTTTTGAATTTTGTTTATTTTTGTGTGTGGGGTTGTTGTTTTGTTTTACTTTTGTTGTTGTTGTTTTAAGACAGGGTTTCTCTGTGTAACAGCCCAGGCTGTCCTGGACCTAGCTCTGTAGGCCAAGGCTGGCCTCAAACTCACAGAGATAGGCCTGCCTCTGCCTCCCGAGTGCTGGGATTAATGGCGTGCACCACCACCACCCAGCCTCACTATAAAAGAAAATTTAAGCAATATTTTAACATTTAGAGTCTTCAACTATGTATTGATATTTGTATCTATAATTTTTTTTTGTTTATACTTCTTCACTGTAAGTTTAGTTAACAGAAGATTCTAAAGGCATATTAATGTTAAAATTTTAGAAAAACAAAAATAAGTGCTTTAGATGACTCATATTCATCTTCAGTTACTACCTTTTGGAAAAGTATGAGCTCATGTCACAGCGAACACATTGAAATAATGAAGGCTGACACGGGTATCATGAGATGATGACTCTAAACTGCCATGGAGATCCTAATTCACCTACAAGTAAAATAAAACCACTCTAACCAGAGCCTAAGTGAAAAATTACAAATAATCAAGTTGCCACTTTTGTGTAAGAACAAAGATGGTTCTCAGTAGAAAATTGAGAAAAATGAGTATCAACAGTTGACCTACAACAACACATAAATATCTATCTTAAAAGACACAACCTCACTCACTAAAAATGAGATCCTTTTTCTTGCCTATCAGGCTAGCAAAATTCCAAATGTTTTCCAGGTACGGTGGCACAGGTCTTTAATCCCAGCACTCAGCAGGCAGAAGTTGATGGATCTCTGCGAATTCCAGGACAGCTTAGTCTACAGAGTGAGTTCCAGAATAGCCTGGTGTACAAAGTGAGTTCTATGACAGCTTGGTCTAGAGAGAAACAACCTGTCTCAAAACACACACACACACACACACACACACACACACACACACACACACACACCAAAAACAGTTAACACCACAAAATTTGCCAACAGGGGCTACCAACCATCCGCTGGTAATACCAGACCAACACAGAAGAATCTAGCGATACCAAAACAAAATGCCCATGCATTTACCTCAGGACCCTATAATCCCACTTCTAGAAATCTACCTTAAAGAAATTCTGACAGAAATATATAAAGTAGACTATTTAGTAAAGCACATTTTTACTTGTAACTTTATTGATGATGGCAAAGGATTGAGAATAATTCAAATACTTAGAACTAAGGGACAGAGAAGACGAAGTGTAAAAGAAGACCATGTCTACGAGGCATGCTATGTAGGACGTGAACTACATGTTCTTATGTATACGGAGTAAAATGCACACATACTTAGATTTTTTTTTCAACAGGCAATAAATTCAAAATTAATAGGAACAGTGGCCTAAGAGGAAGGAAGCAAACATAGATGGAAGACGATTAAGGCAGAATCCTCCTCTACATGATTTTTGTTCTACAGTTTGACTCTGAATCATTTTCATGTAAATATTTTATATCACTGAAAAATAACAGCACTAAGGCAGGCATGGTACTGTTGCAATGGCAGCACTAGGGCGGCTGAGCAAGAGGACGACTAGGATTCTGACAGCAGGCCTGAGCCACAGCAAGTATCAGACAAGCCAGGAAAAGACAGCAGGCTGGCAGGAAGTCAATTCAGTCAAATGAGAAACATGATCCTTAAAAATCAAAAAATATATGCAAAGAAAGTCTGAATTCAGCTGATGACACAATCACACACAGAGAAGAACAACTTCAAATGAACTGTTTATGACATGTATTCTAAAGACAAAAAGATACACAAAGAAATAAAACTGCATTTGCAAGCTTTGTCAGCAAGAAGGTTAATATTGAAGACCAGGCATGATGGTGTACACCTTTAATCTCAACACTCAGGAGATAGAGGCAGACTGGCCTCCATAAATACAAGGCCACCAGGGCCACACAGAGAGACCCTGCCTCAACACACACACACACACACACACACACACACACACACACACACACAAGATTAATATTGATATTTGGAAATGCATGTATACAATGTGGGGTAAAACAGGCACATAGTTATATTAACACAGAGTTGATAATCTTACACTGGAAATAGATCAGCCTGGCCTCAAAATATGCTAGATACAGTCTACAGAAAACAAAAATTCAGGGAAGTAAATCAGTGTCAGGAAGAAGAAATAAGCTACTACCAGAACAGGAGCATGTATAAGAAAAAGAGGACATGGAGCTATAATAAGGGAGAAAATCTCCAAAATGGAAATGGGAAAAAAACAGAACAAAATAAACAGAACAATGCACATATGCAGAGTGTTCTCCCTTTGAATTATGTTTAAAATTTTTAAAAAGTCACTAGTAACCAGGACAGGGGTTGCACAAATGCTTTCTGACTGAGTCTGAAACCTCCTCTCCAGGAAGTAATTTATGCTACTGCCATAAGCCTGGTCAACAGCCCATGGCTGGGGCAGTCATAGGTCCTAATAGAGACTCTACTAACGCTGTTTTACTAAAGAGTGTCAAACTGCCTTCTAAACTTTGATATTTCTACCCATCCATCAGTGCTACTCAGCTGTTTCTGTTTGCAGTGAACACTGCTTAAAGCGGAGACTCATAACTGGACAAAGTTGAGTGTTGAGCCTCACAGGACATCGTTATTCCCTTTCCAAGGCTCAAGGAACATAAGGGGGGGCGGTGTTAACTAGAGAACAGGGAAGGGTGTTATAAAGCACGGTCTGCTGGACTCGGAGCAGCTGTGGTCACCTGCATGACAGGACCATCAACTTCCATCTCAGAGAGGAGAGGGGCTCCTATGACCCATCCCACCCTCCTGCAGGAGCTATTGGAAGTTAATGGTTGTTGGGGGAAGAGGAATTGTTTTCTTCAGTGGAAGATAATGGTGATGTTGCACAAAAGAGTCCCTGACCTAAATTTACAGGCAATCCTAATTAAGCTCAGTGAGACATAAAATAACCTTGGATGTACAAGGGGAACTTGTTCAACACGAGTCGGCGGGGGATGGAGGAGAGTAAGGAGGAGTAAACACAACAAAGTACATTATAAACTTGCTTGAACTTGTGCTGTGAATGAATAAATTTAAAATGTTTTTAATATATGAGACAGCAATAGCTATTATTTTCAATGTTTACTTTGACTCTCTCAGCTGGTGCTGTGCTTGAAACCCTGGCTCTGATCTCCAGCACCTCATCAAGCCAGGTAGGTGGACACCCTGAAATCCCAGCACTAAGGGTTAGAGGAAGGGCCAACCTTAACTACATAAAGAGTTCATGGTCAGCCAGGACTACATATGACCCTACCTTAAAAAATAAAATAAACTTATGAACTTAAAGTATTTCTAGGTGTCTCTGAATGTCATAAAAGCACATATTCAAGTCACTATTCAAACCATTCAAATTACCACATTCCTTTACAAAAAAGAAAAAACTACAACAGCTTCAATGTATCTGAAATGTTTTTAAATTTTGCTAATTTCTAAAATATCCTTGAAAGCAAAATTCTGAGTAAACACTTGTTTCTTTACTTAATAAGAACAGTCAACACTGCAAGTCATACTCTAGATAACTACTGTAATGTATAAAATTATTAATCATCCAACCTTCTGTTTACTATGAGGGTATATAACTTGCCTGCGGGTATTATAAATATGAAAAAGCAGAATCAGACTTCTAGGCATGCTAGAGTCATCTGGGAAGAGGGAACATCAAATGAGGGGTTACCTCCATCAGACTGGCCTGTAGACCTGTCTCTAGGACATTTTCTTGATTGGTGATTGTTGTGTGAGGGCCCAGCCCACTTTGGATGGTACCAGCCCTGGGCAGGTGGTTCCTGGGTTATATAAGAAAGAAGGCTGAGGAAGCCATGGAAAGCAAGCCAGTAAACTTTTCCTCCATGGCTCCTGCCTCGGTTCCTGCTTGAGGGGCGTCCCTGATTTCCCTTAACGACAATAAACCCATTCCTCCCCAACATGCTTTTGGCCAGTGTCTAATCTCGCAACAGAGAAGCAAAGCAGGACAGAAACTGGTCCCCGCATGTGGGCTGCTGCTGAGGAACCGGACCATGGCAGCTTCTGGAGGAAGAAGGAAGACTTTCAAGCAGGTGAGCACCACGAGCATGATCCGGCTGCTGGCTATTAAGAGTCTGCGAGACAGTGCTGCAAGCAATGTGGACTATGGAGGGCAAACTCAAAAGGTTTCAGAGGGCAACAGTACTAGAAACTGGACTGCTGGCTATCTGGATGGTATTTGGCAAGAATTTGGCTGTCTTCTGCCCCTGTCCTAAGAATTTGCCAAGGGAAAATTAAAAGCAATGAGCTGGCAGAGTGGGCACAGGCCTTTAATCCCAGCACTGGAAAGCATAGGCAGGCAGGCAGATATCTTTGGAGTTGTGGCCAATATGTTCTACACAGCAAGTTTCAGGCCAGCCAGAACTAAAAAAAAAAAAAAAAAAAGTAATGCACTAATTTCTTTCGTAGAGGAACATTATTTCAAGGCTGAATAATGTTGAGGCTGAGGTATGATATTATTGATATGATCTATTCAGGTCTATAATGAAAAAGAGCAAGTAGGCAGAATAATACAAAATATTCTATTTGGAAAGAAAAAAGACACCAAAAAGCTTGGTGTTAAACAGCCAAAACTTATGGTAAATCAAAGACTGTAATTGTTAGAGATTAGAGCCACTAAGGAGAGGCCTGCTCTGCTCCGGAACCAAGGGAAGGGTGCGTCAGGGCAGGACCTTCCTAGACACCCCCTACCCCCACAGGCTAAACAGCCAAGGAAAAGGGCTCCGGAGTTTTCTGCTCCTAGACAGCAACTGCAAACAAGGCTGCTACTAATGTGCTTCAAGCACACTAGGGTCCAGCCTAAGATAACACTGTCCTCCACATGGTAACTGGCTGTAGAGGCATGAAGGATGCAAGAGTGAAGGGGTTGTGTATTCCTCCTCCATGACTTCAGACAGCCACTGAAAGCGGGCAGCACATGGCAGAGGAATCCCTCCCAGGCTGTGAGAAGCCACTGTAAAGCTGTGAAAGTGAATCCTGGATTGTAATCGAGACTGTGACATGTTCAGGAGATGCCACGTCATGAGACATCTGCCTAGGATAGCACATAGAGAGAATGGAACCCGCCCAAAAGAGAGCTGGAGGAGCAGAGCCATTCAAACCCTATGATATGGAACATGGAGGCTACAAGATTTGGTGCTTGCCCTGGTGGGTTTTGGTCTGGCTTTGGTCCAGTCTTTCCCATGTCCTCATTCCTTCCTTTTGGAATGGTAACGGATATTCTATTCTGTGGGGAGCAGATAAAGTCCTGAGTAAATGTGTACTGCTGACATGGGCATGGCTATGTCAAGGACTCCAATGCCTCATCCACATGGCAATGGTGAACCTTCTGCAGACAAGGCTCAGAACAATGGCAAAGCCTTCCTTTGGGTCTGAGTGTGAATACTGATAGTGTGTACAGAAAATGTCCACCATAGCTTTTTCTTCCTGGGTATGTGTGGCCTGAAGACTAGTCCCCTACTGAGATTAGCTAAACTTTGTTTTCTTGATTCAGCTGTATATTATAAACCACGCCTCCTTGTTTGTATGTAATAATCCTGCTTCCTTGTTCAGCTGTATGCAATAACCCTGCCTCCCAGTTCAACAATATATAATAAGCATGCTCTCTCTGAGCTTCCGGTGCTGTGGCTCCGCCATCAGAGAGCCCAGTCCACCTGTTCCCAGCATTTCTGTCTCTGTGTGTCTTTTCTTCACAACCTTGAGGCCCCAGTCGGATCAATCCCTGAGGTCATACAAGGATATGGCACTATTCCTCTGTATGTTAGAAGTTTGTAACTTGCTTTTTTTATTTTATAGGTGATTACAGTTAACAAATTACCCTGAGTCTTAAACAGGTGTTCAACTTTGGGTCTTTAAAAATTATTGCGACTGTGGGGCTTGAAAGGTGGCTCAGTGGTTAAGAGCACTGGCTGCTCTTCCAGAGGTCCTGAGTTCAATTCCCAGCACCCACATGGTGGGTACAACCATCTATAATAGGATCTGATGCCCTCTCTGGCATGCAAAACGCACATACATAAAACATAAAGTTCAAAAAAAAATTATTGCGACTGTGACAGAGACTATGGGGACTTTTGCATTATAATATGGCAACAAGTCTATAGGAGCCAAGTATAATGTGGTGGTTTGAATGAGACATGCACCCACAGTCTAAGGCATTTGAACTCCTGGTCCCTAGCTGGTGACACGCTCTGGGGAAGAGCTGGTGTAGCCTTGCTGGTAGAAATACATCAGTGGGAGCAGACGTTGAGGTTTTGCTTTCCAGTTTGCTTTCTCTGCTTCAAGCTTTAATTTGCGGACATGAGTTCTCAACTTCCTGTTCCAGCCACCATGCCTGCCTTTTGCTGCCATGCTTACCTACTAGAAAATGCCTACCCCTCTAGAACTTATTCGTTTGTAAATTGATTTAGATCATGATGTTTTATCACAGCAACAGAAAGAGAATTAATGCATCAGGCAAAACCACTTGCCTGGTTTTGATGTTGTTGTTGTTTTTTGTTTTGGTTTTTCAAGACAAGGCTTCTCTGTGTAACAGTTCTGGCCATCCTGGAACTCACTACATAGACCAGATTGACCTCAAACTCACAGAAATCCACCTGCCTTTGCCTCCAGAGTGCTGGGATTAAAAGTGTGTGCCACCATCTCCCAGCCCCATTTCTGGTTTCTAAAAGGAAAGAAATTAAACGGCCAACCCAATTACAACAAATTCTAGTGCCATGAAAATCTCAATATAACCAAAATGTTTATATTATTTGTTCAATTCTCTAAATGTCTTACAACTGCCATAATTTAACAACCTACATCTCACAGTGTTTCCAGTCTATAACAACCCTTCAGAGCTAACATGCAGGCTCTGCTCTACTTAGGCCATTAAGAAAACCTTTCCTCTTGTTTATCACATCATACGTTCACTTCATTTGAGAGTGGACATGTGGGATCTACAACACTGAGCTCACAGAGAGGCAACTCAAAATACATAACTGCAAGCACCAGGTACGTGTGGGCTATAAGGACAGGTTTTAAAAACCTCGTAACAGAAAAACCAGTCCATGAATACCAGATATGGAAGAATTCCTCAATTAGACTTACCTTCACTAGCATTTTCTTTCAGCTGTTCTTCATATTCCTGCATTGCTGACACACAACTATTATGAATCAGCTCCCCCAGGCGTTTCAGGTCTGCCACAGACTTATCCACTAGCTCAGCATCACGTGCTATGCACTCTAGCCTGAAAAAAGACAAAGACACTGTGCCACTTTTCTATCACATGAATGCTACTAGGTCTCTTAAGTGCTTACTCTTGAAAAATGCTTGCCCTATGAGTCAGTCCAAGGCCAACAAGAACACTGTACAATAGCTAAGACATCCATCATCAAGAATTGCCTTGGAGCTGGAGAGATGACTCAGAGATCAAGAGCACTGGCTGCTCTTCCAGAGGTCCTGAGTTCAATTCCCAGCAATTCATGGTAGCTCACAACCATCAAAAGTGGGGTCTGATGCCCTCTTCTGACATGCAGGGAGAATACTGTATACATAGTAAATAAATAAAATCTTAAGAAGAAAAAAAAGCCTGGTAGTGGTAGTGCACGTCTTTAATCACAGCACCGGGGAGGCAGAGGCTGGCGGATCTCTGAGTTTGAAGTCAGTCTGGTCTACAGAGGGAGTTCCAGGACAGCCAGGGCTACACACACAGAAATCCTGTCTCAGAAAACAACAACAAAAGAATTGCCTTGGGATACATCACAAAAATGAGAAGAGGCTGATTTTGTTTTCCTCTACAAACGAGCTGCCTAAAAAATACACACATTAGTTTGCCTTTCTGTGTTCATTTCCTGCTATCCTGTGCTAGCCACTGCGATCCTCCTAGAAGCACAGGGTGATTACTTCTCCATAATTCACTTCACCTCTATATCACGGAACACATAAGCCCGCTGACTAAAACCAGGCTGTCTAGAGGCTCACAGACCCACTTTCCACATCCAGTGGGTTTTATACTGACTTCCTCAAAGATAAGAATTTTACATCTGGATGCTCAGAGTCCCAGAGAGATGTTATACCTGATTGTAAAGGACTACTCTGTATCATTGCTTCATCTCCCAAAGGAAAGACAAAAACAAAGCACATGCTTGGGATGGCCACCAGATCCAGAAGTTTCTAAGTGACAGGAATCTGACCTTTCTTTTAAATCAGTGCTTATTTGACGGATACGGGATAGCTGCATATAAAGCAAGATACTAAACTATTTGAAATATCCAGATGCTTCTGTTAAAAACCCAACCTCTAAATGTGTGCTCTGACACCGATAACTCACACTTTCAAGATAACACAAGCTCTTTATATATCTTCATGCCGTCCTGTTACTAGATCATGAAATCATAAAGAACACGGTTTTCTCCTGCACTCCTGCATCAGAGAACTAAGCACCTGGACTGTCACACGGACCCCCGCAAGAAGCCCACCTAGACTATGTCTGCATGCATGCCCCTCATCTCCCTCGCTCAGACAAAACTCCCGAACGTCAGTCTGCAGTCACCATCTGTGCGCCTTTCCGAGACAGGACACGCACCCGGTAAATTAATGCTTTAACAGGTGGAAAAACTGCTCCCAGAATTACCATTAAATGGAAAATATTACCTCCCCTCACAGAAAAAAACAAAAACAAAACCCGGCTATATAGTAAAAAGAGGACAGATCTATTAATGGTCTTACCTTTCAAGAGGGAGACCAAACTTCTTATAAGCCTTGATGAACCTAAGAATATGATCAACAAAATGAATTAAAAACCCACAAGTATTAACTGTAAAAATACTACAATATCCTGTCATGAAGTAGGAGCCACATAAACTTTCAAGAGGCTGACACAATCCCTACATCTAACAAGTGAACACTGCCATGTTTCTGAACAGGCCAACTTCACAGTGCTCAAGCACTATTCAGGGTAGACACCAAGTTTATGCGCAGTGACAAACCAGGCCCTAGAACTGTGACTGCACTGGCATGACGTTTTAGATGGGTGCTCCACTATGATGAAACTCTGACATCATTGCTCAGTGACAATTCAGTCCGTTAGCTCTATGCTGAGTTCTCAATCACAGTATTTTTTAGTATTTTATGGTTAATGATACAGCTGTTAAGAATTCTATGACCATCAAATGATTTTTTAAATTAAGTAGAACCATATACAATACATACATATGCATAAACACATATAATTTAAAGCTATTTAGGAAACTGTTTACTGTTGCCCACCCTTGTCACCACCCAAACCTCCAGCCTATCTTTCCACCATCTCTACCTTTAATCATGCTGACCATTCCCCATCCCCCTCACTATTTCATGCTAGCTACTTTCAGTAAAAAGCAAGATGGCACAACATATGGTCTGCGTCACTAGAAGATGCCCAGCTACTATGAAAACTGGCTATGTAACAGTGTAAGGAAAAAGACCAGAAAAAGAGGAACTAAGATGTGACAGCAGCACTATATCTGACAAGAGCTAAGAAAGGATCTGAATACAAACTTAGTAAAGTGTTAGATAGGAAAGTGGACCTGAGGGCTATCCCGCGACCCGACATTTCTCCTTAGTATAAAATGAAATATTTTCTGTCTGAAACAGTAGGTTTTGAGATGTAAAAATAGTAAGGAGACTGGGCTATACAGCTCTTCTCTAGCGTGTACCAGGCCCTGGGTTCAATCTCAGCACTAAAAACAGTGAAAATAAACTTAAATGACACAATAAGGTTATCCAAAAATAGTTATTTGTTGTTCCTCCACAAAAATAACAAAACCAGCAACAGCCCAAATCGACTCTAAGGAAAACCCAAAAATTAAGCAAAAGTCTGCAGCTATCTGAAGCATTTGTAGAAGAAAATGGCCGAGTCTCAGTAAAAGGAAAGAGCTTTCTGTCACTGCACTTTGCTTTATTTCCAAATCCTTCTTGAGAAACCTGTGCACAGCAGCTGCCAGTGAGGAGGGCAGGCCTGAGGCACCTCCGGACCATCCAGAGGGAAAGCGTGCTGACTCGACCTTGCAAAAGCACAGTTCTCAGGTTTTACTTATTCTTTTCTTGAATTGTTTCTTTTTCTTTTATTAGTATTATATGTATGGGTATTTTGGCTGCATAAATGTCTGTATGTCATGTGTATGCTTGGTGTTCAGGGAGCCAAGAAGAGGGAGTCAGAAGCCCTGGAGCTGAAGTTACAGGAGGTTGTAAGCTGTTAGGTATGTGCTGAGAATTGAATGTGGGTCCTCTGCAAGAGTAGCCAGTGCTATTAACTGTTGGGCCATCTCCTGGTTTGTCTTTTTTAATGTGAATTAAAACAACCATGTCCAAAGGTCATTGGCATTAATCGTATGCAAAGGTTTATCACACAAGTGGCATAAGGCACATCACCTGGAGATAATATGACACTGGTCAAAAAAATAAAAAGAACTAAAAATAAAGATAGATGCCCACAGAATAACCTGAAAGGTTCGGACATACTCCTAGGAATCAAAAAAACCACACATGAGGAGGTTCGCACACATGCAAAGGAAAGATCTTGGAAGGTCCTAACTTCTACAACATAGATCCTCAAAGTCAGGATACAGTTGTGGACAGATTCACAGAACACTAAACAAGATCCATATGAAGCTCAAAGTGGTTAGCAGACTTGCTAGCTTTGAACAACTGAGATTTCTGCCTGTCATTTGCTAATCACTGAGCTAAAGGAGCAGAGAACCAAAGGACACGACAAAAAAGACAGACTTTATAAAACAGTTGAGGGAAGTCAGTGAGAAACCAGCACCAAACTGACTGGTGAGGGAGACTACGCAGCAGAGTTACCATATCAGATTATTTAAAACATTTGGCTTTCACCAGGCAGTGGTTGCACATGTCTTTAATCCCAGCACTCAGGAGGCAGAGGCAGATAAATCTCTGTGAGTTCAAAAGTAGCCTGGTCTACAAAGTGAGTTCCAGGACAGCCAGGACTACAAAGAGAAACCCTGTCTCAAAAAACAAACATCTGTTTCTCAAACAAAAACAAAATTATGGCACATGAAAAAGCAAGTACAAAGAAAGAAGACAAAGGACAGCAAGAAAATTGCACTTTAAGAAATCTGGCACCTGAACTCAGAAGACAGCAATCTGCTTCTGTAAACACGCACACAGACCAGAGCAAGTTAGAACTAAGGAATCAAAGAGTCACCTAATCAGAGAAAAACAGCAGACGAATCAGAGAACTGGGGAAGCGGTTCAGGACAGCACTGCCCAGCACGCATGCAGCCTTGGGTTTGATTCTACGAGAGAGAAGGAAAAGGAACAAATAGAAAAATTTAAAAAAGGAGATAAAAAGAATTTCTAGAATTGAAAAGTACAAAAACTGAAATTGAAAGGATCAGTAGAGGATCACAGGAGAAAAAAAAGAATCAAGAAACTTGAAAACAGAACAACAACGAAAAGAAAGAATAAAAACTTGATGAACAAATAAGAAGTTAAGATGCTACCAGAAACTGAAAAATACAGAATTCATCCTTAGCAGACACATCCTAAAAGAAAACATTAATGAGAGCCCTTCAGGGAGGAAGCATGGGCATTATGCAGTAGCTCAAATCCACACGAAGAAATAAGTGCCTCTCAGATCACTGAATGAGAAGCTATAAAAACAGTTTTCAAGGGATTTTTGGTTGAACTCTTCTACCAAACTTCATAAACAATGGCACAAAGCTGATTTGTAAACTGTGGGCTTCCAGTATATGAAAAACACGTGTAACCACAGCATATAAGGAGGAAAAAGAAGGTAACTGCAGTCAAGATTTTCATAAACCACTAACATTAAGTGCTTATGCATCCAGATGCTACATGAAATTTCCATGGAAACCACCAAAAAAATTTTAAAAAATTAAAAAAAAAAAAGATAGCACTGGAAATGGAAACAAGGCAGTTAGAATGGCATGCTGATGTCTAATGACCACAACAAAGACGGCACTGGACGCAGAAAAACAATCACTGCACTGCATGTAATGCATGAAGACAAAGCAAAAAGTTGTCAGAGGAGACTTTGGAAAACTAATTTAACTGAAGGATGCCTACAAGAGGCAAGTTAGATTTAAAAGATGCAGACCAAACTAGAATGATGAGCACTGCCACTGTCATTTCCATTCCAGATGGCCAAAAAGTGAGCTCAGTGTCTAAGACGGACTTAAGTGAGGAAAGGCAAGCTCCAGAGTGTTATGTGAGCGACTAGAACAGGCTCCCAAACCACTAATGCTCACAAGGACGCCCGGGGCAGCCAAGGCAGTGCAACTAGCAGAGCTACTTCTACACGTCCATTATCATACACACAGGTATGTGCTATACACCCAAGTCTCCCTTTCGTAAACTTCTTCTTGGAAATAGTCTCAAGAACCAGAAAACAGTAAGGAGATAGAGACGGAAAAGCGCCTGTGATCTCAGCACTCAGAGGTAAAGGCTGGGTTGAGGACCTCAAAGAAGTGGCTCAAGGCCATCTAGGCTACGTGAGATCTACCTCACCCAAAACTAACAACAAAAACCTGAAGAAAAGTAGGAGAGCACTCATCAGGAGGACCTCAGATGCCTTGGCTCTGCGGCCCTTCTCTCATGACCTCTGTCTACCCTGACCTGGGTGCCAGGAGCCCACTGACCAAAGTGAGAACACATGCTTCTGCAGAGACTCCACTGACCTCCGGATCTCTGCGTCGGTAAAGCCCTCCACCAGGTCCTTGCGCACACTGCGAGGGCGCCCTCTGCGCTTTGGCTTCTTATCATCATCAGAGTCGTCTGTCTCACTCTCAGAAGCAGAAGATCTCTGGGCCTGCCTCTTAGACTCTGTGTCAGAATCACTGTCATTTGTCTGAGCCTGGAAAAGATAAGGCAAAGTCACTGTGTCAAGTGTCAAGTCCTGGAATAAAAGGACTAAGAGCAGCCCCGCCTAACTGTCAGCACTCAGACTCCCCATCATGTTATGACGTTAGTTTTTCCTAAACAAATGTCAAGTGTCAGAGAGTAAGGGGGGAGAAACTGTCATTCTTTCAGGGATCTTGCAATGATTATGTATGCTGAATTAAAAATACGTGGTTAATTTTTATACTATAATCTATAAAATACCTAGTATAAAACAGACAACTACTTTTCTTTATATTTTTCTCCTTTGTAAAATGAGGATAATAATATGATAGTCTCTTTGAGATAGGGTTTTCACAAGTATTAAATGCACCAGGAAATGAAAATACACTCAGAACTATGCCTGGCACGGAGTAACCATTTAATAGGTGATAATGCCGATTTACAATGATACTAGACAAGCTTAATAGCTCCAACAAAATGGTTAATAAATTTGTTTTCTTAGTTCAGTGACACCGGGTGGGGGGAATGTATCAAAATGCTTATGAAAACTGCACAGCCTATGGACGGCCTCCATTAGTTATGTAATCTTTTACTATTTAGCCTGTGGACGGCCTCCATTAGTTATGTAATCTTTTACTATTTAGACCCAGCAGTGTCAACACTTAAGGACAAGAAAGACCTGGCACTCTGAAAGCTGGAGACGGCAGCTGTGAGAACCAACTGTCACGATTGTCAGCAGTTCCAACCTCAAAGGCAAAACACAAACTTCTACAGACTCAGAACCATCCAGGCATTATCTTGAAAAGCCAATCATCAAAGACTAAGAAAGAAGTCACAAGAGCGTGCCTTTGGGCCCCTGGCATCCCTGCTTGCACCCCTGCAGGCCTGTATCAAGGCCTTACCCCTGACTAATCTGCACCTGATGTGCCATACAGCACAAGGCAAACTCCCATTTCACCTTTTTAGTGGAACTACGAATTCGTGGCAGCATATAAATTTCTTCTAGCTCCTTCTGCCGTTCCTCCTCCTCCACTTTTTTCCTTTGCTCTTCTGGAATGATCTCATCCCAGTCCTTGTGAGGACGCTCTTCTAGCTCCTCTTCATCCTCCATTGTTGCAAAGTTGGCAACCTGAAAGTGAAGGGACAATCCCATTTGACATTTCTCCAGTTCCAAACACCATCTGCCAAGCAGACGGCTTTTTAATTTAGAACACTGTAATAGACTTACAATATTACATAATTAAAATCAATTTATTTTTACTATTCTCCCATTTTATTTCCCCCAAATCAACCTGCCAAAGCTATAAGTTCATCAAAAATTTTATTAAAAATTAGGGAACTAGATACATAAATATAAAAACTGTAAATTTTACTGAAAGGATGTTAACTCTGTTGTAAAATATCTGGTACCTAATCATCCATGATGATCTTGCATCTCTCTGATTGTGACGAGCAGCAGCCGTGAGCCTGCACTCACCTAGTCAACCTGTAACTTACTCACTTTCATCACAAGCGGAAGCAGCAGAACGCATGTAAAGATTACATGCACTCAAAAGTGCATTTTAACCTTAGGCAGAAAACAAAAACTAATCTAGAAAACACACCATTTATTCCTTACCACACATGTGGTATCTATGCAGGTATCTGTACTCAAATGGTACGTGCTCCAAGATAGAAAGCCATCTAGTCTACCAGACTAGAGCTACAGCCAAATATGAGCAGGCTCTGGAAGGCTGGCCATCTGTGCAGAGTTCACTTCCAGTTCCACATTCTTTTACACACTCCGTCCTTTCTGACCTAAGTGTCTGATGAAGCACTAAAGGGTCTTTACAGTTTCCATTCCTCAAAGTCATTTAGAGTTAACACAAAATCAATTCAAAACCTTACCGCATGCAGTAAAAATTAATTCTTTAACTTTCAGCAAGGATATTTTGATCTTTACAACCAGATTTTTTAAATTTCAAGAAAAAAAGAGGAATAATTTCTGACATTGTTAAAAAACAGACTAATTCACCATTCTGTCAAATTAAGTACTGTTTACAATAGTTTAGGTCTGGGTTTTTTATATTTTGTCTGTGTGTGTGTGCACGTGCACATGTGGTAACGGTCAGAGGACAGCCTCTAACAGTTCAGCTCTTTCCCTCCACATTGAGTATTCCAGGAATAGAGCTCAGGTTGACAAGTTCCTCCACTTGCAGGCTATCCTGGGGCCTGCAGGTCTGGTACTTTTAAGGAGTCAAAAATGATAAACAGAAATATGAATGTATGTTGATAGGTCATGTAGCTGGGAATTAATTTTTTCAAAGGTGGTACAGTGAGTGATGGGTCAAACATTCTGCCTGGGAAATGATCACAGCTGCACTTATGTGTGATGTTAAGAGACTAACAGCCTCACTGGGCTGTGGTGGTGCAAAACACCTTTAATCCCAGCACCTGGTGGCAGAGGGAGGAGGATCTCTGTGTTTGAGGTCAGCCTGATCTACAGAGTGAGTTCCAGGACAGCCAGTGCCACAAATAAAACCCTATTGCAAAAAGAAAAAGAAAGGAAGGAAGGAAGGAGGGAGGGAGGGAGGAAGGAAGGAAGGCAGGCAGGCAGGCAGGCAGGCAGGCAGGCAGGCAGGCTTAAGACAAAAGATTAAGGAGAAAAATAAGTACTCCAGCTTAGCTGAAGTACTCACTCCATCAACATAAGGCTGTAGGGTAAACAGACCTCTAGTGTTAATCATATTTCCCTGAGTATTAAAACATATGACAAAAGGACTTAAGAAGAAAACAGTAATCAGCAATGTGCTGTGTTTGAATAACTTATGCATGTGCAATTTTTTTACCTAAATAATCATGTGCAATTCTAATCAAAACATTGTAAGATCACACATGAGGAGAGTCACAGAGGTAGAATCAGGTTCAATGTTTGTGCCCCCTCAAAATTCACGTGTTGCAGAGTTAAGTTTATAGCTCAATAGCAGAGTTCTTGCATAGCATGTATGAGATCGTGGGTTCAAACCCCAGCACAAATACCACTAAAGGAAATTAATGCTGAATTCTGATGCCAGTATCTAACAGTACTAAGAAGTGGTACTTGGAAGGTGATTAGCTGAGGATAATTACAGTCCTCACAGCAGGATTAGTTGCCACTTTACAATAGGGACTCAGACAGAGCTCTCTGGCCTCTTTATACCTTGTGAGGGCGGGCATGACAAGAAGGCAGCAGTATGCTACTCAGATGGCAGACCTCACAGAAACTCAACATGTCAGGACTGTGATCTCAGAGACCTTCAGGCAGGACTGTGAGAACAAATTTCTATTTTCTAGATGAACCAGTCTATGACACTGTTATAAGACACCAAATTTAAGACAAGCCACAATGACTTCCCCTTTGTCCATTCCACCTTGTCCTCTGCATCCCAGAATGAATCCTGGGAATTGCATTCCAAGAGCTCTCTGACCACTTTTCCCCAGCTCCTCCTTAGTTTTTCATTAAGACAATCTCCACCTTTGTCAGCCAGGAAGCACACACAACAAAGCACAGCTTCCAGCCAAAACCTACCACTTCTCCCTCAACACTAAGCAGCCTACTGCCCCTAACACCACAGTAACCTTCAACTCTCTCTGGCTTCTAACCTGCACAGAATCAGCCATGTTCTCACTTGCATTGTGGGAACATTGGCTATTGGTACAGGATTTCCCTGTACCCTCCAGACCAATCTCCCATCCTAGGGTTGCCAAGTGACCCAATTTCTCCCACACAGGAATTGCTGGAGAAAGTCACATGATCCTGTTGAGTGGCTCCACAGCAAAGACACCAACTACATTCAGATGATTCCCTATTAAGTTCCTCCCCACATGCACACTCTTACCCACAGCTGCCACAAGGTTTCCTGCCTCTCAGCAGAACTCAAGTCATAGACTGAATTCCCAAACTTTCCCTCTCTTCACTCAGGTGATCAGTTCCTTTATCTTTCCAACCAAATTCTCAAGTATTGCTTAAGATTCTATCACTTCCTGCCTCCTTTGGGGCAATGAGCCATCAGATTTCTTCCTTCTTAGGACTCTTCAGGATCTCCCTATCCTCAAGTTCTTCCAGCCACCTAGGAATATAGTAACATCTTTCTAAAAATCTTAACTTATTTAGTCCTACTGTCTATTATACATAATTACCTTTCTTAAGCCTTTAAATAAACGCCTATACTCAGTGATGTCACTTCGTATTGATCTGGTGTCCACAGTTTCTATGATCCCATTTAATTCTTATTATCAGACACCACTATCCCTTTATTCCCTTTGGGAGGGAAGGAGACAGAGGGAAGGGAACAAGAGAAAAGGGAAGGAGAGTGAAGAGGGAAGGGTAAATGGTCAAGTTATCAGGAGTCTCCCAACTGTGACCTACAACTGTCATGCCTTTGACATCTGTGGCATCTGATGTTATGAATGTCTCCCGTGTCCTGCATACTTCCAGTCTTTTGCTACACATTCCGATTCATTAGTGTCTTTTCCTCTGCACCTGACCATAGGAAGGAAGGCTCGCTTCTGTGGTTACCTTCATGGGGATACTGTAGACTACATTCCGAACAGCCTCATTCAGAATGACACTGAGCATGAGTTGATTCGGGTCAAGGGAAGAACAGAAAGCCTAGTACCAGAGGAAGTGCTCTAGACACAAGGAGGTTCTGGTAATATATAAAGGCCTCCTACCTTAAACTGTGACAGAAGCTCATCCGTCGCACTAGTTGACACTTCATTTTCTCTGGTTTCAGCTAAGCGCAGAATTTCATCTATATCCATTTCCTGGGACAAAAATGACACAAGTGCAGTGAGAAAGCAGTGGTCTCAGCATTTGCTAAACATCAGGTGCGTGCCAGACAGCCTTCCAACGACACTCTATTTATTCTGACAGCCTCGGTCTACATCTTCCACACCCAACCCACCACACTGATATTTATTCACACGATGAGGCAAAATCAAGGAGTTCTAGGAAAAACCACGATGGATAAATACAGACTCCTTCAGTGTTGGATCCCTTCCTCTTTAAGAGCTTTGAATTAGCACAAAAAAAAAAAGTAAAACAGAATCCCTGCCCCCGCAAATAATTACTTTCTTTATAAACATCTCTAACAAAGAATCTACTTCCTGAAAATTTTAGATGCTCACAATATTCTTTAAAAAACAAACAAACAAACAAAAAACCATTTTTCTACTAGTGCATCTTTACTATAAAAGTGATGGGTTACACAACTACATTTCTTTGAAGTATAACACATACTTGAATAATACTCATTAAAACATGGGATGCTTGTCTTTGCAAATCTAGGTCATTTCTCATGAAATGATCACTTCCAGATCCCAGATTTTCCCACACATGACATAATTTCACATATGTACACCCACCGTGGAGCTTTGTTACCTATGCACCTATCAGTGGACACCCAGATGGACTCTGTAGCTTAGAATTGTGAGTAGTGCTCAGAAAGTTTGGCTATGAAACATCTGTGGTGCCTCACTATGGTCTCTTTGGGTACAGTCCCAGGAGCGCTACAGCTTCACACTGATTCCCACAGCAGCTATAAAAGTGCATTTCCAGGCTCTGAGTTGATTACCTGAGGCTCTGACTCCTCTCCTTCAATTTCTTTGAAGAGATCCTCTGCTCCAAATTTCAAGATAGCAGTCAGCTCTTCTTTATTAAAAGGGTTAGAGCTGTAGAAGTAAAATATAGTTGTAACCAAGTGAGGGCTGGTGGGATGGTGCAGCGTGTAAAGCCAAGCCTGAGACTACCTGCGTTCAATTCCCAAAACCCAAATGGTGGATGGAAAAAACAAGTTATCCTCTACCTCCACACTCAGACAGAGACACAAGTGTGCCCCCTCCATTCCCTCAAAAACAAATAAAAATTTTAAGAGGGGCTAGAAATATGGCTCAGTGGGCAAGAACCTTTGCTGCTTTTCCTTAAGACTTGGGTTGGTTCCCAGCATGCTCATAGTGACTCACAGCCACATGGAACTCAGGTTACAAATTACAATGCCTTCTTCTGGCTTAGTGGGTAAGGGCCTCTGTCCCAAGCCTGACGATCTGAGTTTGATCCCCAGAAACAACATGGTAGAAGCAGAAGACCAATTCTTGCTTCCAACCTCCACATGCAGACACAACACATACATGAAAATAAATGGGGGAGGGGAGGGCAACACCACCCTTATAGCACCAATGAGTGGACGAATACTTCCTGTGGAGAAACCCTGTGAAACCTGCCAAGTGCTGGTGGGAACAAGGTGGGCTGCCTCTCAGCCTTGCTGCACTTACTTGGATCTTCCCGAGTTGTTTTCGAGAACTGTCCTGCCAGTGGTGTCCATGCGCTGGATCACCAGATGATCCAACACCATCTTCTTTTTGGCCCGCTCTATGATCTCCTCTTCCACAGTCCCCTTTGTAACCAAGCGGTAAATATTCACCTGAAAGAAAAGGATATGTCTGTTTATTTCGAGCTAAAGCAAAAATTACTTCAAGAGGGGGCAGGAAAGTCACATTATGACTGTGCTGGCTGGAACAAGTAGGAAGGCAAGTGGGTGTAACAGGCTACACTCCTAAAGGAAAGTGCTTCTGCAGACATCACAGCCTGCTTCTGGAGCAACATCTTCCCAACAATAATCATTATGAACACTAAATCACTAGCCAATATGAAATTATAAGTTAGCCAATAGGAAAGCAATCTTGGAGATCCACAGACAAAACAAAAGAAAAAAATGGATCTCCAGCCGTTGCAGATGACATTGTCATGGAGAACAGACTAACTGCCTTGACACGGGAGAGGCTCTGCTCTAAGTCTGCTCCTCATACAGCTTTCCTGGTAAATGTGTAGAAGTCACTCATGACAGACTTCAGTTACCCTGTTTCCTGTCACTGTCGTAACACTCCACACACACTGCCACAACTGAGGACCAAATCCAGGGCCTTGTGCTTGCTACCACTGAGCTTAGTTCCCAGCCCTCATGGTGGACTTATCCAATAGAGCTGGGTAAGAGTCCATACTAGGAAGCCCAAAGACGTCTTTTTTTTCTGAACAAGTTAATAAAGAGAAGGCAATGCAGTGGGGACATAAACATCTCACAAACAGTCTGACAGGGAAGAATAAACCTCTGCCTGCAGGCCCAAGTGACTGCCAGAGACCACTCCTACTGACCTGCTTCTTCTGACCAATCCTATGCGCTCGGGCTTGTGCCTGCAAGTCGTTCTGGGGGTTCCAGTCAGAGTCGAAGATGACAACTGTGTCTGCCGAAGCCAGATTGATTCCCAGGCCACCAGCCCGTGTAGAGAGCAGGAAGCAGAAGTCCTGTACACAATGCAATATACTACTTTATGCAGTGGCCTTCTCAGAGACACTCTCACAGTCCAATAAGCCCTCACACCTGGAAACCCCTGCAGGTGTGAAGAAAAGTGAGATATGGTGGACTAACTTTATGGAGGCTAAAGAAGCTCAAGGAACTGAGACAAAGGGACTTCTCGTTTGATGAAGAGGAAGAATCAGTGCAGGGAACAAAGGAGTACAGTAGAATCCACTAATGCAGCAGGGACAAGAGATTTATGTCCCAGCTGAAACTAGAGTATACAAGTTAACCACATGCACCACACACCCAGTCCTCGTGGGACTGTTTAGGAAGCTACCCAGAGCATGCATGTAAGGTGGCTAGTACACGCATCTCTGTGTCTGCCCACTTTTAGGTGTGAGAGAACAGTTACACTCATAAAACAAGCCTGCTGAGAAGCACGGGAACTGCAATCACCAATGTGTGTGACAAAGACCGGGCCCTAACATCTTCTAGTTTCCATACCAATAAGAGAGACTACACAGGTATGGTATACCTGCCTTATCTCCCCAGGTGAGTGCTCACAAAAACATGTGGGCAGAGGGAAGGTAAACTACACAGCTATGCAATTAATATTATTTTCAGAGCATTTGATCATCTGTATCAAAAGCTGGCACTTCTGTTCTATTTTTTCTTTTGAACATTTTTTTATTTAAAGTCTCTCTCTGTGTGTGTGTGTGTGTGTGTGTGTGTGTGTGTGTGTGTGTGTGCGTGTGTAAGAGAGAATACTGAGCCATTTCACTAGCCTTCTATGTACAAAACTATCACTCAAAAACTGGTCTGGGGTCAAGTATGATGGCATGCACCTATAATTCAGCACTCAGGAAGAAGGGGAAGGAGGGTGAGGATTTCAGGGCCATCCACAGTTACATATTGAGTCTGAGATCACCCTGGGTTACATGAGACACTGTCTCTAAAAACAAAGCAAAACAAAATGAATAAATAAAGAAACTGCTGACTTGGAGAATAAAATTCAATAAATTTCACAGATGACAGATGAGACAGACAGACAGACACATTCAGAAAGAAAGAAAGCTCTTCACAGGCTAACAGTCATAATCAACCACATGAAGCCATGGAAACACAAGTAGAAGAGAGACACCTTCCAATATAGTGAATCACAATAAAAACTGGTAATCAGCTGAGACTACAAATAGAGTGTGGATGCCTCTCTTAGGAGAGGCCTAGAGAGCAACAGACAACAGTCCAGGATAAGATGCTAAGCTGCAAATAAAACCTGAATATCACATGGTCTCATAAACAATTTTCAGTGTCACAAAGATAATATAAGTTGCATGTTATGTCTATTATCAAAATAACGGTTAAAAGGATTATGAAGCTTGATGCTGCTAAAAGTAACATAAAATGGGAGTATTTATACATGACCATATAATTATAAATTATTTTAGGAAAGTGAACAAAATGCATCAAAATACTTTAAGTTCTCATAATTTTGTAACTATTTCAAACAATAATAAAATGGCTAAAGAAATAGCAGGAGCTGGAGAGATGGCTCAGTGGTTCAGAGTACTTGCTGTTCTTATAAAAGACCCAAGTTCAGGCCGGGCAGTGGTGGCGCACACCTTTAATCCCAGCACTCGGGAGGCAGAGGCAGGCAGATCTCTGTGAGTTCGAGTCTAGCCTGGTCTACAACAGCTAGTTCAGGACAGGCTCCAAAGCTACAGAGAAACCCTGTCTCGAAAAAAAAAAAAAAAGACCCAAGTTCAGTTCCTGGTATCCACATGTCACAAACATTTGTAACTCCTATTCCAAGGAATCCAATGCCCTCTTCTGGGCTCTTTGGATATCAGGCTCTTTATATACAAACTAAAGAGTCACCACATAAAATAAAAAGTAATAGCGGAGGCATGAAAAAATACTAAGAATCAAATTCAATATTGAGCTAGGGATATAGTTTGGTGGCAGAGTACCTAGCATGCACAAGGAGCTGGGTTCAACCTCATAGTGGGGGGGGGGGTTGTCCTAAGGTTTTTAATGACATGGGGAAAAACTTCCAAGTATAATTTTGACTAAAAGAAGCCGAAATCATGTACAGCAAGATTACAGTTAGGTAAATACAAGGAGACGAACGGTTCAATCTGTACATACAGACAGCAATGTGTGAAGCCTGTGCCACTAGCTGAAGGCTTCACTTAGGGATCCTTCACCATCTTCACATGATAAATGGGCATGTACTGTCTTCCCCCAGATAAGTTCTAAATTAATTTTAAAAGGCTATAGAACGTCAGAGAAACCATAGTTTACATATGGCTATCGGAGAGAATGAGAACCAAAAATATAAACCATACAAAAAGTAAACTTCAGATTTTCTCTGAAAAGGAAATAGAACATTAACTCACATTATCTTTTAAATTTAGATAAGGGAACAGTGTTATCTTGGATAAAAACTAATAAAAACTGCTGGTATTCTATTGAGCACCTATTACATGTCAAGGAATGTGATGAGTACTGTTCACTGCCACATTTCACCCTCATGGCAATATTAGAAAGTGGGACTCAGAGCCACTGTGATTTTACACTTAGAGAAATTGGAGGAGAAAGAGGAATGAGTCTAATTCCACAGCAGCGCTTCTCAATACAGTGTCATCCTTCAGAAGAAAGCATCCAGAGCACTGTCTTACAAGGACCACCTAAACTCAGAGACAGAAGGTCTATCATTCTGAAATAATGAAGGCGACACTGAGTTATTAAAACCCTTCAGACAGCAGAACATAAATCTGTTCTATCTACCAAAAAAAAAAAAAAATAAAAACAAAAACAAAACCTGGGGCTGGAGAGATGGCTCAGTGGTTAAGAGCACTGGCTGCTCTTCCAGAGGTCCTGAGTTCGATTCCCAGCAACCATCTGTAATGAGATCTGGCACCCTCTTCTAGCATACGGGCATACATAGAGACAGAATGTTGTATACATAATAAATAAATAAATCTTTAAAAAAAAAAAAACAAACAAACCTATGCCTCTAGAAATTAGAATTCTGTCCCAGCGGCTAGGCTGTCTCCACTGATCCCTTTATCTCACGTTACTAGTTCTACTTACACTAAAGCTCTTCACCCACACTTCTCCTAAATCTGTCACCTGACGAATTGATATGCAGACTATAATGTTTTCAGGGTTTCTAACTTGGTTAAAGTAGCTCTAATATAGATGTGCCCAAACCAAAACATTTTGCAAAACCAATCCCAAATGGGACATTTAGTAATGTAAAGTTGTAGCTATGAAGCAGAGAAAGAGCATGGGTTACATCCCACCAGGAGTCTAACATTGGCAGATACACTGTTCAAGCATCAGCACTGGGACAGGACAGAGAAGAACCTTGGACAACGTGCACACCAAAGTTAACACCACTGGCCTGGCCCACCATGTTCTTGCCTTGCTGGTCTTTCAAACAAGCAATGCTTATAGTAGGGCTTTCCTGTTCCCCTCAAGACAGAAGCAGTTTGCCACAAAATATTTCAGAAACAGAATACATTGAGCTGGGAAGACTTCCCGCCCGATACAAAGTCCAAGTTGTCCAAATAATAAGCCATGCATAATGTACCTCAGAACCGTCTGCATTGAAGTGATCCAATGCCTGTTTTCGGATCTCTCCCTTGATAGAACCATCTAGGCGCTAGAAAAAGAAACCACAAGAAAAATCTTAAGTGAGCAAGATCAGATACCCTCAGAAGAACATCAGACTTGCAACCTTTATCTCCCAGACATGCACTGAGTAAAAATAACTGGAAATCATTGGCAAAGTACTAGGAAGGGGTCCTGTGTAAACCACATGGCTGCTGTGACCTGAGCTCTCCAGTTACAAAGTCAAGGTCAGAAGGATCTGATTCACAGGATTGTCTAGACTTATCCAAGGATCAGACCTTCAGCCAAAACCTACAAGGAGACAGATGAGAAGCCAGCCTGTGTAACGAGGACAAGGTACCTATAGTCACTCAGCAAGTGGCTCCTGTAGGAACAATACTTCTTAAGTAATACAGAAAAAAAGATTAAGTGCTATACAAACCAAAACATAAACATTTGGATACTATTGGAAATGTTCAAATTAAATGATCATATATGCCAACTTTTTCTAAAATTTACACTCTAAAATTACTATAAAATGTTCAAATACTGTATCACCAACTGAGCCTCAGGCACTCATCTGTACATAGAATCTTTTGTTTGTTTTGTTTAAATATATGTATTTATTATGTACACAGCCTTCCTTCCAAGTGTGCCTGCACACCAGAAGAGGGCACCTGATCTCATTACAGATGGTGTGAGCCACCATATGGTTGCTGGGAATTGAAGTCAGGACTTCTGAAAGAGCAGTCAGTGCTCTTAACCACTGAGCCATCTCTCTAGCCCCTTGTTTTGTTTTTTGTTTGTTGTTTTATTTTTATTTTTTGAGACAGCATTTCTCTGTGTAGCTCTGGCTCTTTGGGAACTCACTCTGTAGATCAGGCTGGTCTCAAACTCAGAAAATAATTTTTTATTAGTTAGAAAATATGTCACTTCCAGGTATAAGACGGTCAATAGATATTATTCAATATAAATATTTAATACATACAAAGCAACTACTGAATGTTGTACATAAAAGGCATTTCTCAATATGCAGAACTTTCAAACTGCATCCCTTAAAATCAACTCTTAAAACACTGAATTTACAAAGGCCAAGCTGATCCAAGCAGAGTCTGCAAAGACCTCCATCTCCCCAAGGCCATGAACACCAGCCACCCAAACATCAGATCCACAGGGTCCTTGTGCCTCTCTACAACTACCTCTACTCCCTTTACCTACAACAAAATCTGCACAGAGACTGGAACCAAAGGCATTTGCAAAGGCAGGTTCCCAGCCAGTATCTGAAATAAGAAACCCCTTCTAAAAGTCCCAGCAGCAAGGAGCACTGGGACAATTCTACTGAGAATCACTACAACTTGCTCTGGGAACCAAGATGTTTCAAGAAATACTGGTTTGCTCCCAACCTCAAACCAAGGCCACATTCTATGGGGTTAAGATAAAATAATGCTGCCTCTTTTCTTCTGAGGATTTGGGATTCTATAATCAGGTTCACACTTACTACTGTCTACTTTGACCACAGACATGGATAGATAGGAACTTTTCTTTTGTCCATCTTTTCTGTCACCTTGTCCTAACGCTAATGATCGTGGTTACACTCAGCGGGTAGAACGCTGCTCAGACCTAAGGATCTGAGCTTGAGCTCGGAGCCCATGGTGGAAGGAGAAAAACAACTGCTCAGAGTCACCCTCTGCTCTGCACACAGGCACCATGGCACACAAATGCCTACGCATGTGTCCTTACTCAATTCTTTCTAAAAGTAAAGAAACTGTTGCAGGCACACACCTTAAATCCCAGCACTTGGGAAACATAGGCAGGTAGATCTCTGTGAGTTTAAGACCAGCCTAGGCTACATAGTTAAGTTCCAGAAAAGCCAAGGCTATATAGAGAGAAAGCAAAAAATAAATTGTTTTGTCTTTGTTTTTGTGTTTTAAAGAATGACCTTCACATGTTCATTATCATAACAGAGTAGTCTAAAGGCATGAAGAAAAACTGAAACCTTCCCGGAATCTTAATTTCAGACGCCTTTCAGGATTGTCTCTACTCCAGTAAAGTGGGGAAGAGAGAAGACAGACAAACAGATTGTGTGAGACCAGTCACTGAGCCATCTTACCTGGAAAGGGTAGTGTTTGATAGTCAGGTACTCGGCCAGAATATCCAACATCCTCACCATCTGAGAGAAGATAAGGACTCTGTTTCCCCTTTCCCGGAGTCTTGTCAGCAGTTTGTCTAACAGAATCAGCTTCCCACTGCTCCTGATAAGGGACTGAAGATTCAGAAGACGTCTCAATCATTAATTCAAACACAACATTGACAAAAAGTTCTTTAAACATGACATCCACAGTACTATGCTTCCTGCACTTTACTTAAGTTTTCTCATCATTTTTGTTTGGAGAGAAGGTCTCATTATGCAGCCCAAGTGAACCCTGAATAAGCTGTCCTCAAACTCAATACCCTTCTGCCCCCACCACATCCCCATCATATCCAAGGGCTCCCTCAACTCCACACCAGTACTGATATCTGACTTTTCTCGTGTTTTTCAAAGCTTCCTCTGATGCCCCTTAAAGGGTAACCAAGAAAGAGAAGGAACACCTTGATTAAAATAAAAATCTAAACAGCAAGCCTGGTCACGCTGAGAAGGCGGTTACATGAAGGAGGAACTGCACACCTGGAGGACCTCCTGGCCGTTTTCCCTCTCGTTCTCCTCTGGAGCTTTGATCAGGTAGCAGTGATTGCAGCATTTCTTCAGCTCCATCACAATATTAAGAAAGCCGGATGTGCTGCCCCTTGTTCCTTTGGCAAGAGCCTTGTAATTCCTGGTCAGGATCCACCTGCAAATTGACAACATTAATGCAAATAAGCAGAGTTTACGGTACCATAAGAAATAAAAGCTAAAAGACAGAAAGACTTTTACTTTTTATCTATCACCTAATTGTGATCACTTACATCTCCATGAAGAAGCGAAAACATCAATGATTCTACTGAGTATGTCACAGAACACTAAAGGACAACAATTCTAGAAAGTTACATATTATATGTATGTACGTGTCCATGGGGGGTGGGGAGGGGGGATAAGGGACTATCACTGAAGCACTTTTACTGAAATTTTTAAAACGCAGAGTAAGTCATCTAACAGTAAGACACTGGTTAAGCTAAATATACTGTAGAAGCTAGCATGGTGGTACACATCTGAAATCCCAGGACTCAGCAGGCCAAGGTAAGAGAACTATCAGTGCACAGTCAGCATGGGCTATAGTGAGAGAACTTGTCTCCAAAAAATATAGAAACCACATATACATATGTGTGTGTATTATATATTCATTATATATATATATCAATTATAAGAGATTGAAAAGGAGTATTTTATAGTACAAAATGCTAAATAATGTTAAGTGTTAACGTTACCAATTTGAAATGATGAGGAGAAATATATATATTATGGTATATTTATAGAAAAGCCTTAGTAATAAACTTCAAAATGTTGAAAGTACTTTTATCTGAGTAATGGCATCTTTACATTTCTTGTAATAACCACAATTTTGGGAATGTATCTCACAATGCTCACTGCATCACCATTTATAAAGCCAAAGTACTTGAAAAGGTCCAAGTGTGAACACCAGAGAACGGGACAAATAAACCGCAGGTCCACACTCAAATGAGATAGTTGGTACTCCCAGATAAGAGTACCATGATGGTGCACAACTAAATCCAGTCCTTAATCCCAGCACTCAGGAGCCTAGAGGAGTATCAAGTTCAAAGCCAAAGGAAACTAAACAGTGAGATACTGCCAAAAGGGTTGGGGAGGGAAATGGGTGGCAGCTACAAACATCATGCCTGTAACACCAGCAACCAATATGCTGAGGCATAAGAAAGGAGACCTGCAGACTACTCAGTTCACAAGTAGAGAATATTGTTATTCTCTAAGTGTAAGGAATTCATTAATTCTATCCACCAAGAGCACCCCTAGACCACAAGTCTGCAGTCTACATGTACAATCTCCCAGTAAAATAGTAGGTACAATTCCTAACTGGTTGGCTCTGGTTTGAGAGAGGAAAAGGACATGAACATTAAACACTCTACCATTTTAGAGGGTAAAGCAGCTATCAACTACAATAAGGATAGCATTCCTATCCCAGAACTCCAAACTCCAAAACATTCTAAGTATGAACATGATTCCACAGATGGAAAATTCCACACCAGACCTGATACCAAACAGTGAAATGCAGGTGCGCTAAAAACATACATAAAGTGTACATATACACGTGTACACACATGAACACATTACACACTCACACACACACACTTTACAAAATCAATGTGGTGGAACACACAGTATTAGGAGGCTGAGGCAGAAGGAGCATAAGTTTGAGGTCAACTTGATGTACACACAAGACTCTATCTTGAAAAGAGAAACATTTTCAAAGGCCAAGGTTTTTCTCTAAGAATTAATATATGAAAAAGACATACTAACAAATTATAATGGAGAGAATTATGCAGATTCGCAAACAAACAAAAAGCATGAATGTTCCTATGCATGTGTGTGTATATATATGTGTGTGTCAAGTGGGAAATGTAAACATTCTGTGGACATTATTAAATTGTTAAGGAATTATTAACTACTTTTAAGCATGGAACAGGATAAATTTTTGATTAAGAAGTCTTTCTCTTTTAAAGATACACACCAAAACAGGAGTAGAAGAAAAGATAGGGGTAAACTAATTAATGGCCATGAGTTAATAACCACTGAAGCTGGATTATGAGCAGATGAGTAAACACTGTACTATTTTTGCTGATATTTGAAATGCCCCATAATAATATCTCTAAAAGTCAAATGGGAGTTTGGAGCCACCTACAGTTCAGCAAAGTCTGCCCCAGCACATATGAGGCCCTAGTTTGATCTTCCAGAAACATGTATATGCACACACATTAATGCGCAACATTTTATGAAAATTAAATGTGTGGGGCTGGAGAGATGGCTCAGAGGTTAAGAGCATTGCCTGCTCTTCCAAAGGTTCTGAGTTCAATTCCCAGCAACCACATGGTGGCTCACAACCATCTGTAATGGGGTCTGGTGCCCTTTTCTGGCCTGCAGGCATACATGCAGAAAGAATATTGTATACATAATAAATAAATAAATATTAAAAAAAAAGAAAATTAAATGTGAAAGCTGATAACAAACACATTTTATTCTGTCATCTATCCTGGACTCACTATTTTCAATAATACAGTGAGCCAAAAACATGGCTTGGCCACACTGCTTGGAATGCTAGGCAGGAAGGAGTACTCACTGTTCTAGAGGTGAGAGCTATCTCTCCTGGACTTTCGAAAGCCCTTGCACGTCACGTTCCGGTCTTAAATGAGACTGTGTTACAATGACGTGTTTCTAGGCTTCGGGAAAGGACATGTTTCATTCATCTCTATTATTCCCGGTAGCTAGAAGAATGCCTAGCATTAAAAACTTCACAAGAGATTTATTGAATGGAAAACAAAAATTGTCTAGCTTAACCAATACCTACCTAGTATAGGAGTATTAGCACTAGAAATTATGGGCTACAGAGCTGGTTTGGTAATTAAGAGCACTTGCTGATCTTGTAGAGGACCTGGGTTTGGGTCCCAGGATAGACTTGGGGATCCACAACCATCCTTAACTCCAGTTCCACGAGATCTGACATCCTCTCCTAATCTCTGCAGGCAACAGGCATGCATGTGGTACATATACATACATGCAGGCAAAACACTCATATAAATACAACATAAAATATATAAATCCTCCCAAAAAAATGTTTTGATTGAAAACTTTTGATCGTTTACATAACAATTCTGTGGAAATTCTCGCTTACTCAAAGAAAAACAAATTCCCTTTTTTTTTCTAATTGAGTATGAATTTCAACCTAATTCTGTGTTGAGTCTACAAAGCTCAATGATTACCTAACAAGCCCACGACTGGAATCCAATTCCTACTGCTATAAGAAAGCAAAGCTTAGGCACAGGCCTGTTCCTAGTATTCTGTAGGGAGGTGGAACTCTTGAGTTCAAGACCAGGTAGAGTTACATAGAGAGACCCTATCTCAAAAAAAAAAAAAAAAAAAAAAAAAAAAAAAAAAAAAAAAAAAAAAAAAAAAAAAAAACAAAATAGAAAACTTTACTACTGAGAACTTGCCAGATTGGCAAGGTTCTAGACTTAATTACTTTAAAAGGCGCGTCTTGCTTATGACTCATCTAGCTCGTAGCAAGAACTTACTTATAATACTGTTTCTGAAGGGCTGACATCTCCACCCTGAGAATCTGCTCCACTTTGGCAGGAAGGGATTTCTCCACATCTTTTTTGACTCTCCGAAGAAGGAAGGGCTCTAGTACCTTATGAAGACTTTGATAGCCATTCTCTCTCCCCTTTCCATGGTCTTCTTCAAAATCTTCCCAGAACTCAAACCTACGGATGAAATTGTCACCATCAATTATAAGAAAAGAAGAGCATTTGCACAACAAATAAGGACTGAACTAGGAGTAAGATGGCTTGGAGGGGATTTTAAAACAAAATAACTTTCAATCCTTCAATTCATCCCACAAGGAAAGGCAAAATGTGTCCATCACTGAATCTTTAACAAAAGAGAAGGGAATAAATAAAATCTAATTCTAAAATTTCAAAAAGTGACAAGGTGGCTCAGCAGGTGGACACCTGCAACTCATCATGGTCTGCGTTCTGGTTGATGCATTATGGTCAGCTGCAGCCATCATCCACAACGCGCTAAAAATTGGAAGCCAAAAATCAACCCTCCCTCAAGTTGCTTCTGTCAGGTATTTTTTTGGGAAATTGTGTAAAGTAATTGATACGGCCACTACTAACTGTCATCTTCAGGGAAGGAAAGAGGGATCCAGTAAGCAGACAGGGACAAAGAACAGCAATAAGAAAGGATACACACGCAGCAAATAGAGGGATATATCAGCCAGAACTCTAAATAGTGCTGCTCAGTCGATGGTTACCCCTCCATTCCCAAGGGAGACACTGGTAATGTCTGGAGACATTTTTAGTTGTGACAACTGGCCTGCAGTATGTAGAAGCCAAGAATACTGCTAGGCGTCCTACAAGGAAAATGACACAAGGCAGCTGGCGTGAGGGTGGGGATGTCCAGTCCAACCCAAAGATAAGAAGCCCAGCACTATGAGAAGGCACTAAATGGAGGGGTGCAGAGAATTCTCCTTTCACAAAAATACTGTAGTGAGGAAAGGGAGAGAGGAGTGAGAGGAGAGGGGAGGGAAGGGGAGGAGAGGGGAGAAAAGGGGAGGGAAGGAGAGGGGAGGGAGGGAGAAGGATCAGCCCAATGTTAATCTGCAGGGGAGCTAGCACAATCAGAGGTTCTATGTCTCAAACCACCATCGAGGATCCTAAACAGTCTCACAAATAATACTCCGTTTCCAAAAGGTCAAAAGCAAATAAAGCCAATAAATGTGCTGCCTATCGTCTGCCTTACAAGAAACACTAAAGTTAGCCCTCGAGCTAGAAGAAAAGGCCTACAGAAAGCTCAGCCCACAGGAAGAAATAAAGACCACCTGGAAACGATAAAATACAAGTGTTATTTTTCTCTTGTCAATGCTTCCTTAAAAGGCAATCCTGTATTAACCAATAATTACTGCTGTATTCTTGAGTTTCTAACAAAGAGAATTTAAGGTGGAGCCATTGTGGAACAAAGTTATCCTTCTTAAGAATTAAATTGGCATTAACCTGAAGATTACGCTGAACTACAGAATCCCTAGACAATCCAAGAGTAAATAATTTTAAAATATTAACATAAACTAAGAGAAAAATTACATAGTACACTAAAAATACATATACTAAGCAAGGCAGAGAAGGAGAACTAAGAATAAACAAGAACCATGGAAACAAGTAGCCAAATGACAGAAACATCATTACTAATATCCAAGAAACTGCATCAACCTAATCAAAAAAAAAAAAAAAGCTTGTATCTAATGCTCTGTTTCTACCAATTCCATCCGACACCAAGGTTCTAGAGAATATTGACTAAGGCAAGATATAAAAAGCACAGAAGAAGGACACTGAAAAGCCTGTACCTGCAAAAATATGGTCCCCAAAGTAAAAACACAAAGAAAATTGGTAACAATAAAAAAGTTATAAGGACAAATTTATGAACACCAGATAAATATGCAACACTCAAACATAGCCCTACATTAACTGGAGCTCTATACCCTAAGCACAGCTCTATACTCAACTGTAGCAGTAATTCTCAACCTTCCTCATGCTGCAACCCTTTAATACAGTTCCTCATGGTGTGGTAACCCCAACCATAAAATTATTTCCAGTGCTACTTCATGACTGTAATTTTCCTACTTTATAAATCATAATGTAAATATCTACGTTTTAATGTAAATATCTATTTTCCAATAGTCTTAGGAAACCCTTGTCAAAGGGTCATTCGACCCCCGTCATTGACCCACAATCCGAAAACCACTACTTTAGTCTCTAGCTCTATTCTCAACTGTAGCTCGAGACTCTAGTACAGTATAAAAGTGAGATGAAGAAGACAACATAAGAGGACCCAGGATATACGATGAGCTCAGTAGGGAGCACTGACCCACTCACCGCACAAGGCTTTCAGCCCCAGCATCTTAAGGGAAACAACAAAGCATCCTAAAACGTAATCAAAATTTAAGTAAATTCAACAAAAGTTGAAGACTGTAACAATCAACCCACTAAACACTACTGCGAAAAGTAACACAGCTAAACAAATTTAAAAAACCTTCCTCGGCCATGGATTAGATGGCTCAGTTATTACTCATTAACAGCTCTCCCTTAACTGATACTAAGATTCAATGCAATCCCAACAAAACTCCAGTAGGTTCTTCCCCCAGAAATTAATGAGCTGATCATGAAACAGGGATGAAAAGCCTTTACGAGTACACAAAATGCTCTAAGAAAAAAAGAAACGGATTCTTACACTTCTCCATGTTAAACACCAGTAGGAAGCAACACTCAAGACTGCTGTACAGACGAATGTAAATAAGTATTCACAGCCCAGGATTGACAGGCCAGAAGCAAATCCTTCCTCTCTCCACTAAGATTTCCAACAGAAGACGCATCTTCAACAATGATGCTGGAACAACTTTCCAGACTGCTCAGTGAAGAAAAATGAATCAAGGTCCTCACACTCCATATACTAAGTGCCTCAAAATAAAATACGCACCTAATGTGATAGCTAAAATTTCTAGAACAAAAATGTCTTCATAGCCCAAGGTTAGGCCTATCTATTCTATACATGTGACACAAAAAATAACTTGATAAAAGCCAATCATACACTTTATTTAGACAAAAGCACTTTATCTATTGAGAGCACCTGTATCCAGAAGTGTTTTTAAAGAAATAAATTGTTCAACCCATATATTGTCAACTCAGTTTTAAAGAACCAAAGCTATGCTTTTTAAATTCTATTTATCTTTATTTTATGTGCATAAGTGTTTGCCAGCATGTATGTTAATGTACCAAGTACATGCAGTGCCTGCAGAGGCTAAAAGAGATTGCAGATTCCCTGGAACTGGAGTTACAGACTCCATGTTAGCCACCATGGAGTTTTTAGGAACTGAACCCAGATCCTCACAAGAGCAGCAAATGCTCTTAATCACTGAGCCAGCTCATTAGTTTCAATCTAATATTCTTAACAGGAAAAGATTTGAATAAAGATTTCACTAAAGAAGCCCAAATAGCTAAAGAGAAAATGAGAAGATGCTGAACATCCTTAAAAAATATATTATGGAACATTTACCTGTCGATTATACAATTAGTAATTAGATTGCTTACTGTGTTTCAGTTGCTATTCCAGGTAATGTGAACCAGTGCTGACTAGCAACCAAGATCACTAGTATTTTCACATGCCTAACTTAGTGTTAACAGATGAAGAGGTGCTATGCAGCAAACCAAACAGGGATGCTGTGGGATAATGCTCTTGTACCCTGTACAGATTTGACACTCGTATTGGTTTAATAAAACACTGATTGGCCAGTAGCTAAGCAGGAAGAATAGGTGGGGTGACCAGACTAGAATTCTGGGAAGAGGAAAGGCTCAGTCTGCAGTCACAAGTCAGAAGCAGAGGCAGCAAGATAAGAAGGCCTCACTGATAAAAGGTACTATGCCACATGGCTAACACAGACAAGAATTATGGGTTAACTTAAGTTGTAAGAGTTAGTTAATAATAATTCTGAGCTAATAGGCCAAAGAGTTTATAATTAATATAAGCCTCTGTGTGTTTCTTTGGGACTGAACAGCTGTGGGACTGGGTGGGACACAAACTTCTGCTTACACGAGAGAAGATAAGAAAGAGGTGGCTGTCTTGTAAAAATAAGGAGAAGGAGCATTCCAGACAAGACAGAGTAGGAATGGGACAGCATGTGGAAGGGACAGAGATGGCCAGGAAGGCTGATACATAATGAGTATGGAACAGTATGAGCCAGGATCCAGCCAGTCTTTCACACTAGAGGAAGGAACTTAGATTTCATCTAAGTTGTCATTGAGAACCACTAGACAATTTAAGACTGTAAAATGAATATATATATACTACGTATCTATCCTATATAATTTATACTAGAGATAAGCCAAAGTCCTGTAAGAAGCAAGTTGATTTGAGTAAGGACTAAAACTAATGCTTCTATTAGCAAAGACAGAATTTAAGACATGTCAGACTATGTACACCATATACTTCATTCACCTGGCTTTTCAGTTTTTGTTTTGTTTTATGCTTTTAGAGGCAGACTTACATGGAGCTTAGAATGGCCTCAAACTCACTATGTAGCTGGCATTAAATTCCTTAATCCTCCTGCCTCAACCTCCCAAGTGCTGGAATTGGGTACAAAAAGAATTACTACCCCATCTGACTCTCTTATGTCTTAATAATTATTTTCCAAATGCTTTAACTAATTCAAACCTTTGGTAGGCAATTACATAGTCCTCCTTAACAGGCCAATTTCTTTAGTTTTTATCACTTTATTATAGAAGATCACAATATAGCTGCTTCTGCCACAGATAAATATTTTGCCTCCCCATGCCATCAGTTATGTTAAGTCTATTAAGAACATCGAAAGGTTGCCAGACATGGTAGTGCAGCCTTTAATGCCAGCACTTGGGAGACAGAGGCAAGCTGATCTCTTACGATATTGATGCCAGCCTGGTCTACATAGTTAGTTCCAGGCTAGCCAAGACTACATGAGACCCTTTTCCAAAAATACAAAAAAGGGGGGAAACATTTGCAATCATACATTCTAGCACCTTTTGAAAGAAACAGGAAGGAGCTTACTTCTCCGGCATAATAAAGTGCAGCAAGGACCAAAGTTCCTTGAGGGAATTCTGCAGAGGGGTGCCCGTGATCAGTAGCCTATGGCTGGACTTGAAATCAATCAGAGTTTTATACAATAAAGAGTCATCATTCTTCAACCGATGGGCTTCATCTACTCCCAAGAAGGCCCAGTTAATACTGCCCAGCACGGTCTAAAGGAAAAAACAGAAGAGAACAAGCCACTAGGTCAGAAGGGGACCCACAGTGCTTACACATTAGAGCATTTCTGCATGAACACCATCACAGACAGGTAGACATGCTTATTTTTCACAAACTAATATCTATTTATTAGGATTCTTCTGCTTGTTCTAGCAATGGCCAGAGTCGAGAGTACCTCATCCTCTACACTGAAAGTGAGTCTCTTACACAAACCACTACTGCAAGCTCGGCAAGAGGATGAAAACTATGCTCAACAACAGAAACAAAAACTTCATGTGTCTCTGTCTTTGCAAGACTATTTTCTTGCCTATTTCCCACCCCAAGCCTGAAACAGAGAAAACACAAAACCACCAAATTGAATACAAAAACAATTACCACTTAGTAACTTTAGAAGGCTCTCCAGTCTCTGTACTGTGGCTCGGTGCTGTCTCAATACCTCTTCCTCCTGCCCCCTGTCAGCTCAACTGGACTTGGGCGACCTGAGCTCCCATTCAACTGTGAAGTTTGGTTTCTACTTACAATTGTAGTTATCTGAGGAATATCTTAAGTTTGTTTTTTTGCTTGGCTTTTTAAACAAAGCCGGGAAGAATAACTGACAAGTAGGAAGCACAGTCCCCACTACTGAAGTATGACACACATGGGCAAGACTTAACTTTGTTTAAGATTTATTTATTTATTATTATGTATGCAGTGTTCTGCCTGCACACCAGAAGAGGGCAGCAGATTTCAATATAGATGGTGTGAACTACCATGTGGTTGCTGGGAAATGAACTCAGGACCTCTGGACCTCTGGAAGAGCAGACAATATTCTTATTCTTAACCTCTGAGCCATCTCTCCAGCACCCAAGATTTAACTTTTTATTACTAATTACATACCTTATCTTTTAAGAGGATCTCATATGTTGTTATAAGTGCATTGAACTTCAATCTTTTGGTTTGAGAATGAATCCACTCATATTCCCTTATCTATAAGAAGAAAAGAAATAGTAATTAAAACACAATTTTGACTTCCAAATGTTTAACAAGTTTTATAATAGATGGAATAAAAATGACAAAAATAAAAGTTTCACAAAAATTGAATGAATAGCCTATGTACTCTAAAGAAACTTAAATAACTCAAGCATTGAACACTGAGTCAGAATCAAATGTTGCACTAAGCAGGAAAATCATTAGTCATTTCAAATAAACCAAACCACCCCCCAAAGATCTAATGAGTGTACAGTATTTCCCAACAATCAAACTTCAGAAACTTGCTGGGTTTGGTGTAACATCCCAGCATTGAGGTGGCAGAGGCAGACAGATCTCTGGGAGTTCAGGGCCAACCTGGTGTACAAAGTAAGTCTCAGGACAGCCAGGGCTATTGCACAAAGAAACCCCATCTTGGAAACAAACAAACAAACAAAAACCTTTGGGCACTTGAACTCAATAATGGAGGGCTTTCCCAGACCCCTGAAGTGTTCTTAAGAAAATGAAATTTCCATTATTCCTTAGATACAATGACATTTACTAAAACGTGACAAATTATAGGCCAGAAATTTCAGTAATCATAGTCAACCGATACATTCAAGAAAAGAAATTTTACAGAGTAAAAATAGAACTTAACATAAGTAGAAAATATTGAGAATGTAAAGAAACTGGAAAATTAATGAATCCATTCTGAAACATGACCAGAAATTCAGCAAACACAATGTCTACTGGCAAAGGTCTTACGGTGTGTTGACTGACAAAACAGAACTTGAGACGATGAGCATTTGCAGGTGATTACCACCATAGACTAAAGGGAAGGAGAACTGGGTACCTGCCACAAATCAAATTCCCACGTGCTTCGTTCTCCTTTAAGAACTAACTAATTAGAAGAACTAAGAACTATTATGTCTTAGAAAGTCAAAATTATGGCACTGAAGCCTAATATAGTTTATAATCAGATGATTTTTCTCATTTTGTTTTGCTTGCAGGGCTGGCAATCAAACCCAGGGTCTAGCAAGCTAGGGTCTATCTGAGCTACAACTCTCACCCAACTAAGTGCGAGCAAAATGAGAGCATTCAATAAAAACAAGTTTGAACCCATGAAAATGTGTGTACAGCACTTCTGTAAACTGTTAAAGATTCCTGGTGACCTGCTCTAACTACAAGCAGTCTCCAAAACCATGCTAACCTAGAAGGGCACAACTGTGTCTGGTGAGCTAAGGCTCCAGTGCTCCATTCTAGCCATCTAACAGCAAAGGTGAGACAGACTTCCTGGACAATCTTCAGCAGTCTGTCAGATATTTGCTGCCATTAATTTTGAGGACTATCACAAAAATTACAGGGATACAACACAAGAACTAGCATATAGTAGGTACTCAAAAAAATCATATTTCTCAAAAAAAATTTCTAAACAAAGACAAATTTACAACACTATGTGCTAAATTCATGATGTTCAAGGCCTTGTTTGATAACAAATAACTCTCTTTTCTGCAATCCTAGAAATGTATTGTTCGCCTTTATTTTTATTTCGTCTTGCAAGTTATGAAAACAAACTGTTTTAAGAGATCGGAAATAAATTCTAAGAACTCAAGTCTTCCCAATAACATTTCAGGTAAGACAGCAAAGACATTAATTTTCCATAAGAAAAGGTAATCTTAAATAAAAAGATCAAACTAGTAGTGGTAATGCATGCCAATAGTCATAGCTCTCAGGGGCTGAGGCAGGTGGATTGCCGCAAGTAAGAGGTCAACCTGAACTACATAGTGAGATACTAGGAGGGAAAAGAGAAGAGAAAAATCAAAAAGAAGAGTAAAATCAGAGAGAAAACAGTGCAATCTAACTAAGAGATTTCCATGCAATTATTGCTGCTTTAAAACAAAGTAGTATACTCCTTGTTCAATGCTTTAAAGAATATGTGAGTTGCATTGACAGACCTCCAAGTACTGAGCACATAGTACACAGTGTGTGAATGAATTTTGTTTTGTTTTGTTTCTTCTTTGAAACAGGGTTTCTCTGTGTAACACTCCTGGTTGTCCTTGAACTTGCTCTGTACACCAGGCTGGCCTTGAGCTCACAAAGATCCACCTGCTTCTGCCTCCCAAGTGCTGGGATTAAAGGTGCGCACCACCACTGCCGAGCATGAATAATTTTACTCAAGAGTTTACTAATACAACTATAAAATATTTTCAGTCAATTCTAAAATACATTTTTAACATACATGCTACTTCAACTCCTTTTGCTTACGCACCGTATTTCTGCTCATCAGGTCACCTATGTAAACCACCACGTTAATCTCTGGTGCCCAGATTTCGAACTCCCTCTGCCATGAAGTGAGGGTGGATAAAGGGACGACTATAAGAAAGGGTCCATAGAGCTGATGCTGGTGGAACAGGTAGGAGAGAAATGATATGGTCTGAATGGTCTTCCCTAGGCCCATTTCATCAGCAAGGATTACACTGTTACTTCTGCAGTAAGAAAAAAACACAAACAAATTATTAGTTCATGAGAAAACAGTATGTGCACCAATTACACATTTGACAGTATCAGAGAAAGGCATCAGAGTGACCCTTCAATGAATTTCTCCTCACCTTCATTTTTAATGACTTAAACCTCCTAAATAAGGAAGAAAGCAGAAGACAGGAACAACAGATCAGGCACATCTATCTGGAAGAATATTCAAGATCCAGATTACACAAGACTCCTCTAATTGTTTCTATCTTAACATGTACGGCTTCGAATTATATTGTCTACCATAGGCTATCCCTCCTAACAGTGAAGACAGGTTCTATCATAGATGCATACAAGTATGTACGCCTTTGGTTCATCAATATACAAAACAAGGAAACTGGCTATCACCATGCTGCTGAATGCTTATTCCAAGAGTCATGTGCCTCTGCTCACATTACCTCTCCTTTCCACTGTGTTCCACTTGACTGTCCAATATCACATCTACTATTTTATAGACCTGCTTCATGCAGGGTGTGAAGAGCTTGTTTTTTGTTTGTTTGAAGTGCTGGAGATAGAGCCCAGGGCCTTGTATGCTCTAGGCAAAGGGGAACTGTTTTAAATATGTCACAGTCTAGACTTCTGGGGCTCATTCTGGACCTACTGTGTGTTATTTGTACACATACTAGAGGCTATTCAAGAAAGAGTGCAGGATTCTGAGGGGTTTGTTTTGGTTTTTGTCTTTTTTTTTTTTTTTTAACGAAGCAGAGTCCCACTATGTTGTTCAGGTTGATCTGGAATTTGCAACCTTCCTTCCTCTACCTTGAAGAGCTAGTAGGAAAGGTAGTACATCCAGCCTTTGAAGACAGAGCAAGTGCTCATGGGCAGTCTAAGAGACACTGTACCAGGAAATGGGCTGGATTCCACATTTGTTTTTTTAATTGTACACATGTAAAAAGAAAACTAGATGAAGAAAATGAGCAAGGTTAGGAAAGTATGCTTGAGAAACAGAAAATAGTCAGGAAACTAGAAATTGACGTACGGCACAGTCTGTAAACATTTTTGCAAGGCTCTTCAAAAGCCAATGAGATAGATAGCTCAAAGAGCAAGGCACCTGCCACAAAGCCTAACTACCCAAGCTCAGTCTCCAGAACCCACATATTCGGGAAGACAGGATTCCTTCATGTCAGACATGCAAATATATATACAAACATATGAGGTACACATGCAATATAAGCAAACTTATAAAAGATCATCCTTTATTTAGCTGAGGTTCTGGATTCCTGAGCAACAGAGCTGTGGGTCTGCCAAGGAGCCTCAGAGCTCTGAATTTGCTTGTTGTTTATGGCTTTCTGCTGTTTCAGGGTACTGCAGTTCATGTGGGTCCTTCCTGAATCAAAATACGTGCATAACCCAATCCCAGTTCCATCAACTCAGCTTACTCTCTAAGTGGCTTACTCTCCTGTGCTCCTGCTTGCATCTTTATCTTCAGTAGGGGACTACATTTCCCTGCAGAAACCAGCTTTCTTTCCTGCTTGCAAAGCCTGAGGAGGGGAATAAAGGTGCTGACAGTCCCTCTGCAGGGGTCCGCCCAGCCTAGTTTTAGGAAGGGCTACTGGTCATTCTTCTTCCCTTCCTGCTTTTTCTGACATATGGAAGATTTAACTGTAGCTGCTCATCACGTCAATGGAAGTATAGCAAACATCAGTACACCTGGTTTGAAAGCAGAAGCAGCACGAGGCACAGCCAAAGGGGTAAGTGCTGAGAGTTAGAGGCTGTTCAGGAGCTGGGAGTGGGTGGGTCTTTGTGCTATCTGTATCTTATAAATATTGACAAGTGGGGCTTGAAGCACACAGAACTTGAGGCATTTGTATTCTTGTTCCTGTGCCTGGAGAGAAGCTGCTACCCCACACCCCAAGCAGCCCAGTCCTTGTTCCTTTAGTTAGCTCATGCTACTGTCACTGTATTTCAGCCTAAAGTCTTCCCGTCCCAAATGAACTCATGGTATGTATGTATGTATGTATGTATGTATGTATGTATGTATGAGTGTGTGTGTGTGTGTGTGTGTGTGTGTGTGTGTGTATGCTTCACTAGTGAACCAGTGAACTGAAAGAAAAAATAAAAGTTCATGTCTAGCTAGAAGAACAAGAACAAGGCATTTAATTTGCCAAGACTGCAGACAGATCTCTGGGTTTTCAGCAAACCTGGTCTACATAGTGAGTCCTAGGGCAAGTCAGAGCCACAATGACACTCTTTAAAAAAAAAACAAACAACAACAACAACAAAAAAAAAACAAACCACTACCTAATGACTATACAGCAAATATTATACAACTCTGGAGAAAGGTCATGGTATCCTGGCTCCTAAGAACCCTCAATTGTAAAATAAAAGGGCTAGCTCATATAAGCTCTTTAGTTACATCTAAGTTCATACTAATCCCTATAAAGAGTAGGACTAATTATCTTCTGAAAGGAAAATTGGTTTTTTAAAAAGTATTTGCTCTATAATTTCATACGCATAATATTCTTTGTTCAATCCCTCCATTTTCCTCTTATCCCACACTCCCTCCACCAAACCAAGCCCCTTCTTCCCAAGCCTCTTACCTACTTTCATATCTGTTCATTTGTGTCTATATGACTGCCACTGCATTTAATTAGGTTTGCCTGCATGAGTATGGGTGGGAGGGTTAAGGAAAATCTTTTTTAAGCAGCTAAAATGGTTGTGACCCACTTTCTAATACAAACTGAAGCTCAAATACTAAATTTTCTTCAGAGTCTTAAACACTACATTCAATTGAAAGATAAGTCTGAAGGTGGTTCACCTGGGAAATCGTTATTGTAAAAGTGTTTGTAACTAGAAACCATCGCCTGCAAGAAAAATGAAGACACAAGCCAGGCATGGACACACCTTTAACCCCAGCACTTGGGAGGTAGAGGCAGGTGGATCTCTGTGAGTTCAAGGCCAGCCTGGTCTACGAAGTGAGTTCCAGGACAGCCAGAGCTGTTAAAGAGAGAAACGCTGTCTCAGGGAGAAAAAAAGAAGAAGACACAAAGAAAGGGTGGGGATGGAGAGATGGCTCAGTGATTCAAAGTGCTGGCTGCTCTTCCAGAGAACCTGATTCAATTCCCGGCACCCACAAAGCAGCCCACAACCATCTGTAACTCCAGTTCCAGGATACTGATGCCCTCTACTGGCCTCTATGGGTACTAGGCACACAGGTGGTACACAGACATACATGCAGGAAAACACACTCTGTGTGTGTGTGTGTGTGTGTGTGTGTGTGTGTGTGTGTGTGTGTGTGTGTGTGTGTGTGTGTGTGTGTGCGCGCGCGCGCACACATGCTCTGGGTGTTCTTGTGTGTGCTTGTGTGTGTAAAAATTTCTTTTACAAAAAGGTATGAGTAGAAGAATCTGTCACTGGCACTAAAGGAAGCTCTCATGTGTACCACAGAATGACAGAAGAACCACATTTATCTTGAATCACTTAAATTCTCAAAGCCTAATTGGTCCCCATAACTTAGGATAAAAATAAGCCAAACACAGTGGAGAACAATCTAGCCATATCTTCTACCTACTTGCACCAGGAGTGAGCAAGCCAGTTGAGACCCTCTAGCTGATAATCCCGGAGCTCCAGATTCTCCCCTCCTAAGTATGCTGGCTGCTTCTTTAAAGCTACAAATCGTGGTCTTTGCTTTAGTGCCTGAAAAACAAAAATTAACAAAACCTACGTCTTAGAAACATTTTCCCCTGCTCTTAAATTACAATGTTAGCCATATTTTATGTACTCTATGCCAAAAAAAAGCTTAATTTCAGATATGAATGGTTACCCCACCCTACCCCATCCCAGTACTCTCTGTTCTCAGAGTTCATCCTAAAGTCAAATATTTTTAAATAACTTGCTCTTTTTCTGAGATAAAGTTATGAGCATAAATTAGCTCCGTATTTTCTCATCCTTTACTGTGTGGCATACACATTAACACTCTGGAAGTCTGTCATTAAGAGATGTTGAACAAGTAATCCTACAATTACTATAACTGGGAACTCTGAGGTTCAGCCCACTTACATTGAGTCCCCAACCTTGTGAGTCTAGTTTTCAGAAGGAAAAGTTGCTCTTTCCACTGCTGGAGGTTTGAAAACTTGCATTCTACTAAGGCCAAGTCTACTGCTTACACAAAACGTAGATTCTGTAGTCAAATCAGTTTGGGGCGCAAATGAAGCATTCAAAGTTATGTAAGTTTCTCTACTCAGGACTTTTCAAAGTCTACACACATAAGATGAATTCCTCATGTCTTTCTGCAAGGTGCCTTTCTCTGTTATGGGAATTACCACCATAACTGTGTGGTCATTAGTACATTCAATTCTCCTATGCAAGGGCAAAGTGAATACAGTCTGGCTCCTCATGCTCACCTTCTACACACTAGCCACTCGTCTTCTCCTGACAAACAACCTTCCCATGCCTCGGCTAACTGGCCCTCCACGCAGTCTTCAATTACTGACCCTGTAACACACTGCTCAAGGGATCTTCTGGCTCTAGTCTCCTACTCACTGTCAGTATCTGAAGCCTTCAAATAAAACACTGATCACAACCTGGCCCTCTACACTGCAAGGTCCCAAAAACTGTAGGATAGTCAAGTCACACCTCCGTCAACAGAGTCACGACACGTGCTTTGAAGGAAATGTGCTCGGCAATACCTTCTTCGAATCCACGAGTTTTCTATTACAAAATTCTTTTGGTACCCTTCACGGGAAGTCAATCCTGGGGTCTTTTGCTCTTTTTAACACTGTTTTTCATAGATTTATTTTATTATTGTATTATGTATATGAGTGTTTTGCCTGCATGTAAGTATATACACCACATGTGTGCTTGGTACCTGAGGTGATCAGAAGAGGGTTTCGGATCCCTGAGACTGGAGTTACAGATGGTTGTAAGCCACCATGTGGGTACTGGGAAATGAAGCCCAGTATTCCACAAGAGCAACAACTGCTCTTAACTATTTAGCCAACTCTCCAGGCCCCAGAGCCCTTTTCTTGTATGCTATTAAGCACCAATACACTTTTCAGAGCAGAGACAAAGTAAGCACTGGCTGCTTTCCTCTGAGAACCTCTTCACTGCCCACCAGCACCGTGGCCTCCACCTCCGCTCTGTTCGGACCATCCTTGTCCACCATACACACAGACAGGGGACTGATATCAACATGAACTTCACCTTCTATAAGGCGGTCCAAGGAACCAAGCATACTTCTAGATCTCGACAAATTTCAAAAACAGAGAAAGACTGGTACTGGTACAACCAATCTGACAATGAAAAGCCTGTACATTCAGTTTCTGGTTTAATATTAAGAGACATCTTTCCTGTTTGTTTCAAAGTGACTATTTTCAAAAATTTCTAATATATATCTAACTCTATAAAGTAGCAAATTATAGAAACCAAAGTTATACAACTGATCCCCTTTCTAAACAAAATGAGTGTGTTTTTAAAAATTTCTAAAAAAGTAATACACTAGTATGCACCACATGCGTGCAGGACCCTTCAGCGGTCAGAAGATGGCACTGCACTTCCTTGTATTGGCACCACAGGCAGCTGTGAGCCACACCCAGGTCTTCTCCAAGACCAGTAAGTATTCTTAACCTCTAAGTCATCTCTCCAGCCCCTAATCCTCTCCTTTAGCTTTCTTTTTACTTTGCACCAAGTATAGTATATTCCAGGATGGCCTTGAACTCACTCCAAGGCCAAGGATGACTTTGAATTTCTGATCCCTCTCTCCACCTCCAGAACCCCAGGATTATAGGCATACACAATGAAACCCAGATTTATCTAATGTTAGGCAATCAAACCCAAAGGCTGCACACATGCCAGGTACAGTCTGCTAACTGAGCTATATACCCAGCCCATGCAGTAATCATTTGTATTTAATGTTACGTTTAAATCATCATTCATTCTTGCTGTATTTTTGCTTCTATATACCTACACAACTAATCCTTTGGTTATAATACCTTCCCACAAATACATACATACATACATATACACACACACACACATAAAATCAAAATAAATATATAAATCAAAGGCATGTGCCACCACACCCAGCATATATGTATCCCAGCACTCAGGTTGCAGAAGCAGATTGATCTCTGTGAGTTCCAGGCCAACCTAATCTACACAGTTAGTTCCAGGACAGCCAGGGCAACATAAGAGACTCTGTCTCAACAAACAAAACAAAATATAAAACTATAAAAATAAAAATACAAAAGCCAACAATGGCCAACCTTGCACTCTCTTGTTGGAATGGTTTTGGAGTTGTTACGGCTGTGGAAGCTGTCGATACAATTCTGGAATTTCTTTCCAATCAAGGCTTCATCTTCCCAGCTACACTCTGAGTAAGGCAGTCCCATCCATTTGCAGAGATATTCAGGCTCATTTGAAGGCGCTGGCTTCCGACTATGAGCTATAACATGAATAAAAAGATTATCAGACAATATCAAATTAAAAGAAGTAATATTCTTTTTAAATATATAATAAACATGTGGCAAAACTATAAATCTGCAAATCACGATGTGCTCATAAATATTGAATATTTACTAAATATAAGATTGTTACTCACCTGGAAAATCTGTTTGGCCCAATGTAGATTTACTTGTCTTCACAGCTAAGCAAATATAAAATAAGATAGAAAACTTATAAATATACCAAGAAAGAAGAAGAAACAGAGTTTACAAGTAAGGGGCTGGAGAGATGGCTCAGGGGTTAAGAGCACTAGCTGCTCTCCAAAAGGATCCAGATTCAATTCCCAGCACCCACATGGCAGATTACAAGTTTTGTTACTCCAGCCTCAGGGGATCTGAGGCCTTCTCTTCTGGCCTCCTCAGGAGCAAACCATGAACACTGTGCACAGGTATACATGCAGGCAAAACACACATACATGATAAAATACAAGTATGAATGTGTGCTCCTTCTCCATGGTTCAGGGGAGCCTGTTCTAACCTGGGTGTCAGACTATCATCCTAGTACTCCACTGTTTTTCTTTTCAAACACATTAAAAATATTTCTAAGTATAAGGGTTCAAATAAATAGAAGACCTTTTCTGGGTCAGTAAGACCACCGAACAAACCACAGTAATGTGTGATAGAAAACAAATTCCATGGTCACCATCAGTGAATGTCTGAAAGCCTTCCTGTGCATCGTTTCGTAAGGCAAGCGTGCTGGGCTCTGGAGAGTTGCAAATGTCATGTGTTTTCAGTGTGTCTATCACTGACAAAAAAGAGCATTTGAGGCACAGACTTTGTACAGGAAGTAGAATGACATACTATTTCACAGAATGATCTCTTCATTTAGAGGTGCAATAAAGCAACGGGGAAAAGCCTTAACTAGAAGCTTGTAGTCTTACAGGTTCATTCTCCACAAGTTTTTTTTTTTTTGGGGGGGGGGTTGGTTTTTGTGGGTTTTTTTTTTTTTTTTGGTTTTTTGAGACAGGGTTTCTGTGTTGCTTTAGAGCCATCTCCACAAGTTTTAAAAACGAAGTAATTCCCAAAACAAAGGACTTTTAGTTGAAAGAGTAAAAATGGTTCTGTTACTTTTTAAAATAAGGCACTACTGAATCTACACTCAAAACCATCTCTCATTCTCTCCTGAGGTCCCCTCAAGCAGACCTGCTCTGCCAACAATTACTTCCTGTTGCCATTTCACTGAAGCCAGCCAGCGCTACTCCCAAATTCAAGGATCAAGTCTGAAACTAATATTCCATGTCAATCGTCTACTTCTACTGCAGCAATCTCTCTTAGCTCACCTCTTAGATCACTGCCTACTCCTTCTCTGTCTCTAGAAAACATGCTAGAATGTTTTCAGAATTTCTCTTCACACAATGTGTCCTCTCTCTCTGTCTCAGTACATTTGATTTCAAATCCAAAAATCAGTTCTTCCCTTGATCTTTCCATTTCAGTGAATATATTGTCTTAGAAAATCTTGCAAGCCAAACATCCCTGACACTTCCGTCTTTCATCCCCCACACCCAAATCTACAAGCAAAAACTAATTCTCCCTTCAAAATAAATAAATATAGGCCTTTGTTTAGTCTCAAAAAGTAAACCTATAAAATGCATCTTATAAATTTATATAATCCTAAAGCCTAGCTCATTTTCTCCAAGTTTATACATGACTAAAATGAGTTTCCAAGAACTTACCTATTACTCTTTCTACTATTTGATACTGTTTATTCAACTCTGAAGCAAGCTCCTGTTGGCAATTGAAATATTCAACATCTTCTGGAGAAACTTTCCCTAACCTAGACAGAAGACCAAAAAACAAGCATATACCAGTTAGAGCTTGGAGATCTATACATATGTATCAGAGCAAACGTTCTAAGTACAAATGTAAACTTAACTGCTTCCAGGTGTCCCTTTAGTAATCTTCAATAGTAACAAGTCTGAGATGTTTAAATGAGACCAAAAAAGGGGAAAAAAACAAAAACAAAAACAAAAAAAAACTTCACATCATTTCTACAAACTGTATTACAACCAAGAATAATTTCAAGTGTATCAAAACCCAGAGGGCTCTAGGCTATTAATTTTCACATATAAGCCACCCCAGCCTAATCAAAAGAAAGTAACAACATGTTTTGAGACTGGCTCTACATACAGCTGTCTAAATTCAAGTCACTGATTCACTTGCAGTCACTTCTCCCATCTACAAAACAGTTAACGATTAACGAAAGAAACAAAAATCTCACAATTTTATTGTCAAGATCAAACAACACACTTAAGAAAGGAAATGTGGCAAGTGCTCCGTGAGGTAGCTGTTCTTGTTAAATTTGGGAATTTAGTAGCCACACATGAAAGCATCCACTGTCGCCACGTCACAATTTCAGAAACAGAACTGTAGAATGCCCAGCATTCCTTGATCAGATTATCAAGGCAAAATCTGAAATCCTAGAGAGCCCTGCTCTCCACACATTTAAAAACCTCCCTTCCCGTACAGACTGAAAACACCACTTGAATCCACAGCATACCATTGTTTGATTTCGTCCTCTTTCTTCTTGAAGTTCTCCAGTTTTTTCAGGCCCTTCACTTTCTGCTGCTGTAAGGACTCTTCGCTCTCCCATGTGCTGTGAATGTAAGACCAGCCCTTCCACTTGATAAGGTACTGGATTTCACCTTCCTCCCTCTCAGGCTCAAAGGCCTCACTAGGATCTCCATTAGCTTCAACAGCATACACAGTGGTAGATGCCCCCGTGGCTGCAAAAGGATTCACAGTTTTAGGTCAACTTCAAAGGAAATGTAAGAAACCAGGCGAAAAAAGATCCCCACTTAAGCAATTGCCAATAAGAATCTCTCCTTAAATAAACCGAATGCCTCTGACTTACAATAAGTGGTCAACTTACTGTTCAATTACAATTATTACAATAAGTAAGTCAACTTGCAACACAGGATGGGTCCAGTAATTTTAAATATCCTGAAAATGCTACTGTTTACCTTAAAGCATGTACAAATTTGCAGGTGAAGGCAGGCAAATCTGTGCAAACACCTTAAAAATCAAATAGCAGCATGCTTTCCTTTTCAGTATGACTACCTCAAAAAGCAGACCTCTTCCTCTGAGAACAGAGTAAGAAATCAAAACCTCCTCTCTTTACCTCCCAAAGCTAAGTTAACTGTCTGACCCTCAAATAAACCAGACTGGGAGTGTGGTGGGGTGTGGTTAGGTTAGCCACACCAAGGCCTGATTCGGCTGCCAGCACTGCATGCAGTGGCAATGGTAGTACACGTCTGTAAACCCAGAACTTGGGAGGTAGAGGCAGGGGGTCATTGTTGAGTATATAGAAAACTGGAGGCCAGTCAAGGCCACCAGAGACCCTGTGTCAAAAATCCAGAGAATAATTTGCTCCCCAAAGACACAAACCTCCTTTCTTTCCCAGTCTTGAATCTAAGACCTTTTCAATAGTTTCACTATTATCTTGCTGTTCATCAATTCCTTCTCCAGTCATTTCAATGAGATCATCTGAATCAGTCTCAAAGTCATCATCTTCTTTGTAACTGTGTAAGAAATAATGCTGAGTGAGCAGGAGACTGTACCTTCAGAATCAAACATCTCTACAGATAGTACTGGAGTACATAAGAGCCACACTCTTTGACGCCAACAAGTTACTCACAGATTTTCCAGTCGACGCCTCAAAACCTCCCTCGTCCCATTTCAATCACTGACACAAGTCAACAAACTAAAGAGTAGCTCACACTACACATATGAGCAAGATACAGGAATCTACAAGGATACCCTTTATTTAGTACCAGGTAATATCTAAATTATGACGAAGAAAGAAAATTCATAAGGAAAGAAAAATTGCTATTATTTCAGACAAAAGAAAAAATTCCTAAGATTAAATGTTTCAATCATGCAATTTTATCTCCCAACAAGAAAATGAAATTTAATTTGACCCAAACAGTTGAGAATGTTCAAACTCATACTTCTGAATTATAAAATATAAAATGTATTTGGCCATGATAATCCCAGAACTGGGGAGACTGAGCACAGAGAGGTGATCTGAGGCTGGTCTGAGCTACACAGTAAATTTCAGGATAGCCTTGACTACATAGTAAGTTCCAGGCTAGCCTAAGTTACATCAAAAACATAAAAAGGAAAGAAAAACAAAATAAAGCCTTTATAACTAAAACACACATAAACAGTAAATACAAGGTAGTATTTGCCTAGTATAAGCCAAGTGCTGGGTTTACTCTCCAACAGAACAAAATGATAATAGGAAAACATAAAGCAAGATACAAGATAACACAGTAAGAAAATGAGCTAATCTAAACAACAGCACATTAAGTCTAGCCCTGCATTTAACTATCAATTGGAAACATCCAACAAGTAATTAATATCTCTAGTGCTCAGCTTCACATTGCTAAATAGACCAAAAGAAAGATGTATTTGTTTTCAAAGTAAACATACTTCACATTCTCTAGATTAAACAAAGAACATATCTGAATATATTATATCTTTATTTGATCATCAATTAATGGCTCATATCCTGCAATAATAATAATTATTATACCCAAATGTCAATAGATACAGTAAAACTCAGGAGTGATTCAGAAGTGAAAGCACCATCCATCCATTGTTCTGAAACATCAGAAAGATAGCCACTGGAACAGGACGTGACCTCGGGTTGGGGCAGTGTCAAATGAGCTGCTGTTACTCTCCTTCTCCACTGGGCTCCACACCAGTTTTCTCAGAGATGGCTAGACTCTAAAAACAACTTTATCACAGAGGCTTATGTCCTTTTTTGTTTTTTGAGACAAGGTCTCACTGTGTATCTCTGGTCTTTCTGAAACAAGTTATGCAGACCAGGCTGGTCTCAAACTCACAGAGATCCACCTGCCTCTGCCTCCTGAGTGCTGGAATGAAAGGCTTATGCCACTGTGTCCTGTTCAGGCTGATTTTCTTACCTGTCAATCACATTATCTAAAACTTGAAGTCAAGGTCTAAACAGCAATGTCATTACCATCACGTCAACAAAGACCTTCCAGGCCACAACTGACCTCACATTTTTAGCAGCTCGTCGTCGAGTCTGCCTTTTGGGAGCTTCATCATCGTCGTCATCGTCATCAGAAGACTCTTGCTTTTTCCGCTTTCCACGCTGAGTCTTAGGCTGCTTTTTAACCTGAGGTTTAGGCACTGTTCTAAAATGAACAGAGAAAGAAATAACAAAGCTTTTACTCTGTCACTTGGTGGCTATTTCAAACCTACATACTGGCATTTCCCAGAGAAGTGGCACACACAAAGAATTCACTAAGGGGCCAGGCATGGTATCAGACTGGAATCTCCAGTACTCACGAGGTGACAGCAGGAGGATGGGGAGTTCAAAGTAACCCTCCACTACAGGACGCTCTCGGAAAACCAACCACATTGATGTGTTTCTCCTGCCTACCTAATGGACCCTAAAAAATGATCAGTAAATAATGCACAAAAATCGAGCATGGCATTTCAATCTTGAGAGCTTAAACTCGGAGAGACAAAACTCAAGCGTTCCATGATGAGGTAAGGACAGGCACTAGTCCAGGAGTTGACAATTTTTTCTACAATTGGCAAGGGAGAAAATATTTTAGATTTTTTTGGCCTAGGCGTAAAACTGGACCATTGTATAAGTACTTATGCAAATAGAAGACATATTCTTCACACCATTTTTACTGACAAAATTCAAAACAAAGATATAGAATGTTTTGGTGATATGATTAATAAGAATAGAATTATTCTAGAGAGAATGATTCACATAACTAGGATTCAAATTTAGTACTATTACCATACTATAAATGATAAATGTTCATCAACAAAAACTATTATGAGCCTTCAAGCCATTAAGAAAGGAAGTATTGGTTGTGATTTGACCCCATTCTACTCAATACTGAAAAAAGGTATATTCTGTGACTGTGAAGGTGGCTCAGTCTGTAAACTGGTTGTCACACAAGCATGATAACCTGTTCAATCCTCACAATCTACACAGACACACACACACACAAAAAAAAGAAACCACATGCATGGTGGCATGCATTTGTAATTCCAGCATATGGGAGGAAGTGACAGTAGGACCCTTGGGGCTAGGCTGGTCAGCAAGGCTAAACTCATCCCTGAGCCCAGGTCCCAGTAAGAGATCCTCTTAAAAAACAAGGTGGACAGCTAAGTAACAACATCCAAAGGTGACCTCTGGCCTACCAACACACACACCAGATAGATAGATAGATAGATAGATAGATAGATAGATAGATAGATAGATAGATAGATAGATAGATAGATAGATAGATAGATAGGTAAATAAATAAATAAATAGATAGATAAATAAATAAATAAATAAATAAATAAATAAATAAATAAATAAATAAATAGAAGAGGTTAAATTTAAGGCCAGTCTGAAAGGCCAGAACTACACATTAAAACCTTTTCTCAAAAACCAAAAAAGAATATAAGCCTGTGTACTAAAGCTGCTTTCAGAATCTAGTCATCCTTGAGAAAAACTGGTGTTGGGCCCAGTGGAGGAGAGTAACAGCAGCTCATTTGACACTGCCTTAACAGAGGTCACATCCTGTCCCGGTGGCTATCAGAACAATGGATGGACGGTGCTTTCACTCCTGAATCACTTCGAGCCTCACAGTGAATTTCTTCTGCCTTCTTATATCTGTCATCAGTTGTCATGTTTCACCAAAAATTACTAAAACTTGTTGCCTTCTCAACCTCTGCCCATCTCTATACAATTAGGTGTTCTGCTTAATGCTATGGACATTACATTAAAAGAGCAATAAGCAGTAAATATGCTTTGGACCAACCAAAAGAGTATTTTTATCTTAAGAATTAGTTCTCGGGCTGGAGAGATGGCTCAGCGGTTAAGAGCATTGCCTGCTCTTCCAAAGGTCCTGAGTTCAATTCCCAGCAACCACATGGTGGCTCACAACCATCTGTAGTGAGGTCTAGTGCCCTCTTCTGGCCTTCAGGGATACACACAGACAGAATATTGTATACATAATAAATAAATAAATATTTAAAAAAAAAAGAATTAGTTCTCACCAAACATGGTGGCACATGCCTTGAATCCCACACTCAGGAGGCAGAGGCAGGAGGATCTCTATGAGTTTGATGGCAGCAAGATCTACATAGTGAATACCAAGACAGTCAAAACTAAATGAAGAAACCCTGTCTAAAAAGCCAAAAAATAAATACAACAAGCAAAGAATTAATTCTTCCAAAAAGAATTTATAACCTGACCATACAAAAAAAGGGAGGTTTTTTTTGTTTTTTGTTGTTAAAGTTTTAAAGCAGACGATATGGTTGCATATACCATGCCTTAAATAGACTGCCACAAAAGAAACAAAGATCCACTGTCAGAGAATATGATCAGAGTCCATGATACACATATATGAAAATGCAATGAGCAAATCCATTACTATTTACAATTAATATATACTAACAATAAAATAATTTAGTTTAAACCCCATTGTATATGAAGAGGGAAAAAGTATCTCCAGTCAAAACTGCATCCATGCAAATACTCAAAAGTGATCTCAGTAGCTCAGTCACTTGGTCACTTGGTAAAGATACAGGCTGACACAAAGAAAACCAGATATCCAAATTCTACAACAGGACAATTTGTGTTGATTAGGGCTCTGGCTCCAAAGGACTTCCTCCTTTCAGTGTAACCCAGTGAGCTCAGCTAGAAGCAGAGACTGGGCAGGCTAGCAACATACCTTCTGGGGACAGGTCTCCTAGCTTTTACTTTCTTTTGTTCTGGTTCACTCTCTGCACTGGTGCCTTGTTCATGTTCATCTTCTGAGGGGTCCTGTTTCCATTTTTCTCTGTGATCAAAAAAGCAAAACAAATTCTTCCTTTAAGAATTCATAAGCTAAATGATCTCAAAAAATAAATTCCAAACTTATTATCTGAAACACAGAGCATAAGTATCTTAGATATTATATTTTATATTTTTGGTTTTTGTTACTCTTTCTGAGTTACATACCATCTATTCCTAGTTTAACTCTGGTAACATATAAATGGAGAATATGAGTATAATTTTCAAACCACCTTTTCTGGGGTAGAAAAATTCTGATACCCATTCCATTTTGTTTACTACTGTCTGAATCCCAAAGATTCCCAACATCATCATTAACATACATCAGAACTAGCAAAAGAGCTTGTTTCTTACTCAAAAATTGTCAATCAAGACAGCTTGGAATTCTAATAGTCACACATGATGCTGATATTGGGTAGAAATGTATTTGAAAACATTACGAGAACAAATTTTGCTGGACTAGGCAAGTACTCTCCCACTAAGGTCCACCTGCAGACTATATGAAATGTTTTAATCTTTAGAACATAATTAAGGAAACAATTCCTAAATAGATTTTCAGTGCTGGACCTGCCACCCAACTAAACAATTTAAGACTGTTCTGTTTCTAAGACCTAGTTTTGAATTATTATTAGAGAAGGGAAGTGTTCTTTGGTTTCTCGAGATCTTACAAGGTTTGAAAGAGTCATAACCTACAGGTATCCTTCTACTTCTAAGAGCTTTAATCTCTTAAAGGCTAACCACGACACCACAGGGACCTAACTCATTTGTCACCTGTAGTGAACAAAGTATGTAATAGCTACTAGGCATGAAAGACCTAGGAAAAAAAACCTGACAGGCACAAGCTTGAGGTTCCTCTGTAAACAAAACAATTACCACTGTACCCATGAGTTCCCTTAACAGAGGTCATAACAATGATGCTTGCTACAGAACTGCCAAGTCAAATTAATATTCATCATAGGACAAGTCAAGAAAAGCAGTGCTGGATTGCTCCAAAAAGGGGTTGATTTGCAGATTCCTGAGACCATTCCTAATAGTTGCAAGAGTTACTAATTAGTTACTACAAGCACTTCAGCTCCACCTGAACTAGTTGAAGCTTGGAAGAGGAGAATCAGTCCTTTCATGAAATGGCAATCTAACACTTTCATGTACATTAGTAAGATTCAATCACTGACTACTTGCACAGAGATGGATACAAAAGCTGATAAATAGAAATGGCCTTGGTTAAATAATGAAACTAACTAATGAACGAACCCTATCAGTTTTTGAGTCACCATGTTGAATACTTTTGGAGAGAGACTAGATAGTAAGCCCTGTTACTGGTTTCTATCTATCAGTCTATATTTAAAGCAAAATTTCCCCCAAGTGGTGGTGATGCAAACCTTTAATCCCAGCACTTAGGAGGCAGAGACAGGTGGATCTCTGCGAGTTTGAGGATAGTATGGTCTACAGAGCCAATTACAAGACAGCTAGGGCTGTTACACAGAGAAACCCTATCTCCAAACCTTCCCTGACCAAAAAAGACTTTCTTGTATCTACCTGTACTCTGGTATCTAGCTTGTTCTGCTTACTCAAGGTCTAGCATAATAAAATTTTGCTAAAGACACAACAGTGTACTGAAAACAAGACAGCACTGATGAGTTCAAAACCAATCTTGGCTACAAGAGAAACCCTGTCTCAAGAAACAACAACAAAAGGAATCTAAGTTATAGAAGTTGATTGCCAAGAAGATGGAAGAAAAAGTGACCCCAACACTCGGAAAACTGGGATGTGAGTCAGCAGTCGACCTAGGAATCTGAAAAAAGTCATTTACCCTCCAAAGTCATGCTGCAAAACCTGGACTTCCAGGAATAAGTCTCAAAAACATGGACATTTAAGGACCAGGGGAAAGTATATCAAAGAGGAAAATCCAGAGTTAAATAATCTGACCTAGGGCTATTAATGAAGCCCACTAGACCTAGAGTATAACTAGAGCTAACAGTGAGGCCCACTAGATAGAGCTGGGGCATCACCAGGGTTATCAACGAGGCCCACTACAGCTAGGGCATCACTAAGGCTCACTAGAGCTAGGACTATCAATGAGGACCTGACAAAGGATACAGCAAACTAAAAAGAGAAAGTATATGTTGAGGCCAGAGTATCGCAGTCAAATTAAAAAGTTATATACAACCAGGAGAGCTTAGGTTCTTCCAGCATAGGAATGTAAAAGAAAAAAACTGATCAAATCAACCGGTCTAAAGCCCAGTGAGATGCTCTTCCTTGAAGAAGACTAAGTCCACTAAGAAAGTTGCTTGCATGCACAGCAAACCTCACACCTACTATTCTCAATCATAATCCATAGAAGATCCTTAAAGACTATTCGGAGCTATAGATCCCTTGCTCCCTTGATTTTCTTTGCCTGCCTCAGACCCTTTGCTTGCTGGAGTGAACTGAGCAAAACAACTTGTTTTCTTCTGCTCTGAGCAGGCTCCAGCTGCTCTGAGCACGAGACCCTGATGGCAGCTGGTGGATCTGCACCTGAAAGATCCGAGAGCTGGGGCGTGGCCAGAGCCCTACATAAGCTTCCCCTGAGCACAAGAAACTTGGCACTCTGGTATCAAGAGTGATCCATGTCTCTGTCTCTCTGTTTGTGTGTCTTTGTATGTTTTTAAGTCTCTCAGCCCAGTTCCTGGCTCGCGTACAGACCTGTAGCGGCACAGGAGTTACAGGAGTAATACCATATAGCATGCGGTACCGGACTGTTTCGGGATTTTACAAAAGACCTAGAAAAACTTACAGTCAAGCTCATACATTCCAGAATATATAGACAAACAGAGGGCAGGTGTTTGAAACTTGGAACATTATGTTTTAATTTTCAAGAACAAGAAAAAAAGAAAAGTATTTATTTGTTTTGGTTTGTTTTTTCTGAAACAGGAACTCACTGTACACCTCTGCCTGCTGGCTGCTGGCTGGCCTTGAGCTTGCCAAGACACACCTACTACTTTCAGCCTCCGCCTCCCAAGAACTGGGATTACAGGTGTTTGCTAGCATGCCCCACAAGGAGAAAGAAGCAGTGGAGATTAAGCGAAAATGAACATCAACTTCCTGACCCCACACACATACAGCTCTTAGACAAGGAAAATTGCTCATTTCTTGTGGAAAGCCAACTAAAAGTGCCTTTTCAACAGAGACTCCCCAGTCACCCATACTCTGTAGGTCCCACTGCAGTAAAGAGGCAAGAACTTGGACCTGGCTTAGCAGTTAAGAGCACTGGCTGCTCCTCCAGAGGACCTGAGTTTGGTTCCCATCACCACATGGAGTCTCACAACCATCCATAACTCCAGTTCCAGGGGAGCCACACACTCTTCTCCGAACTCTAAGGACAGTAGGTATACACAGGTGCATATATTTACTTGCATACAAAACACCAGTACACATAAAATAAATACATTTAAGAAAAAAAGAGAGCCAAGAATTTGATTAAAAACTATTTCACTTAACAAAAGAAACACCAAAAAATTTTCCAAAATTTGGGGGATTGTGGAAAAAAAACTACCAAAATAGCTAATGAGACTCCAAAGTAATGTAAACAAACAAGCAGTTCAAATACTAATCAGCTGGGAACGCTGACTTTCATTATTACAAAAGAGAGGCTGCGGAACGTAGACAAGTGACTCCCATCTAAGCAGGCAGTGAGCAAAAGCCACTTTTAAATATAATGGGCCTGGATACTGGTGCAAGGGCTATACTGAACAAGGCTAAGTGCCAAAAAGAATTCTTTTTTCTTCTTAAAAGACACATCAGGAAAAGAAGAAACTGGCTTCTAGATAGCATATATCCCCAAGCCAGAATACTTTCACCAACAATTCTAATCTCAGACTAATAATGACTCAGTTTCATTTTGACATAAGTCTGTGACAGATTCCCAATTCAAAACACTGAAAATGAATAACTAAGTATTCTCTCTCAAATTCACATCCCCACACACAGTAGATTCCATTACACTTGTTATTAGCTCAGAGTGCCAGTCATATGCAAAGTGTGAATGCCTTCCCATAGTATGATCAAGAAGGACATTTCAGAAAACATCCTACAAAGCCATTAGACAGGAAGAAAACAACAACAACAAAAAAAAGCAGAAGAATCTCCTACAGAGCTCATGAGACTGAAGCACAAGGAAAACCTAAGCCATCCCTGCTTAGAGCTTACAGTTTCCAACTCCAAGTCAGTATGTAAAACACAATAGAAACTGGGTGTATTCAGGCAAGACAAAATTAAATACTGCTCTACAAAGTTCTTTAAAATATACATATAATGTAACCACTTCTATTCATTGCTGAGCAGGCAGAATTTGTATTAATATTTTAGAAATTGGTTTAAGAAATTCAAATTTGCCCAATAGTTAGACAACATGTAACTGCAGACCTTAGTGGAAAATATTCCTGAATTGGTATACTAAGTTTTGGACATTCTTCAGAAAGGATCTACAGAATTCACACAGTTAAAGGGACAGTACACCATTGAAATGGAAAGGGCTGTTATTTAAAAATCTTACAATGTTTTCACTACACAGAATTTTTTTAACTAGAAATAATGAACAGCTAGGTAAAGAGGGACTCACTTGCAATCCTGGAACTTGGAAAGTGAAGGCCTTGACTACACAGTGAGACCTTTGTCTCAAAAAGTAAATAGAGGCAACAATGAGCAGCAGGAAGTGTCGCATTCCTGTAATCTCACCATCAGACTGAAGAGTGGATCGCTGTAATTTGAGGCTAGCCTGGGCAATAAAACAAGATTTGCCTCAAAAATAATAAAAATTAAAAATAAAAATAACTATCCTGAAGTTAAGGTTTGTGGCACACATCTATAATCTCAACACTGGGGAAGCAGAGTCAGGAAAATCTGTCACAGTTCAAGGCCAGCCTGATCTACAAAGTGAATTCTAGGCAAGGCACATGATCCAGGCAAAAATGAGATTCTATCTTAAAAAAATTTTTAAAGAAAAATATGAACTATTACATATAAATCAAAGGTTATATATGGTGGTATGCACCTGTAATTCCAGGATTTGGAAAAGAAAGGCATAAAAATAAAGAGATCAAAGTCACCCTCAGCTACATAAGACCAAGGCCAAACTAGGGCACTCGAGACTCTGTGAAAAAGATGGTTCAGCAGATAGCTTCTCAACTCCAAGCATGATAAACTGCCTTCCATCTCCCAAGCCCATATGAGATTCCCACAAGCTGTTCTCTGTCCTTCACATGTACACTCACATACATATACATACAAAAAAAATTTTTTTAATTGTAAGAAAAAACTTAATTTCCAAAATGAATGAGTATAGAACTAAGGGTTTAAGTCAATGGTAGAGTGCTTGCCTATAGCATGTGTGAGGCCCTAGTTCAATCTCTAGTGCCAACCCAAAAAATAATAATAAATAACAATAATGAGCAAAGTATAATGTGTTATAAAATATTTTAACTCTAAGCTCAAGAATTAAAATCTTCGGGTCTATAAACTATAATCTTAGAATTATACTGAAACAGTACATATTTCATAACAAATACGTGTTTAAGCAATATAAACCTTATCACGGCAACATGAGACGTGGCCAGTTTAAATCTGGTCCTCACTTAACAAATATGCTAACATCTACTTTGCTATTTATGTTTACATTCGAGAAAAACTTAACTGAGTTAACTTAAGCTGAAGCTATATGGAACGCTTCTATGTTAAACTGAGAATCCTGGCAGGGCAGTAACCCAAACCAAGGGATCTGGGATCGACAGAACAAGACTGTCCTAGAAATGTAGACATGCTCACAACTATCAGATGCCGTCATCCCCCATGAAAGACTTACTGTTTTTTCAGCTGCCTCTGGCCTCTTCTTTTTGGACTCCCGCTCTCAGACCCGCTACTTGCCTTCAATGTGTGAGGGGGGAAATGATTACAGACTTTAGTTCACAGTGAGATTTTAGACAGAATGAAACCTAAGCTAGGTGGAACCCACTCTTTTGCTTTGAAAACAATCAATGTCACTTTCTTTCTCAAGTCTATACTTAGCTCAGACACCCAGAACAGTAACATCAAATACAACTTTCTCCACATAAATGTTCTATAACTATACTGTCCAACACAGTGAGCCATCAGCCACGTGTGAACTCAGCACTTAAAATGTGCCTTCTAGGGCTCAGGAATAAATTCTAAATATAAATTTTAAAAGCCACATGTGTTGGCAGTAACTGTACAGGATGCTGCAGACCTAAAACAACGTATAAAATACCAAATTTAATGAGTGCACCTTAACGGCACTGCCGCTGATGTATCCACTTTACACTTGATGAAAGAGCATCTGAATCATGATGAAGAGCTAACAGCACTAGGCCAAAGACACTGAGACAGCTTCTTCCCTCAAATGAAGCAAAATGGCACTCCCTCTAAGACTGATAGTCTGGGGTCCTACTGAGTATATACTGATGTATAAACCAGGAAGGGCAGACAGATGTGACTGGACTATGGGAAAGGGAAGCACAGACACATCAGCTCAGAAGTCACTCAGAACTCAAACAGCATATACATGCAGGCGTTGGCATGAATCTGATTTTCAGAGGACATTTGCTAAAAATCTATACCTAACTTCCCAACATTTGGCTATCAATCTCATTAACTTCCACTGGAAGAATGTTACATAGCTATTAAAAAAAAAAAAAAAAGAACAATCCTCCTATGGCAGAAAGGGGACATTTCACTGAGGCAAGAGTATCCCTTCAGAATCTACCTACAAACCTAATACACAGAGGTTTCACAAAACAGTGACACAATATGAGAAACATGAAACAAGTCCGATTCTAAGGATGTGTGAACCCAAATATTACTGGCTTTAAAACTCAGTGTAGGCACCTTAGATGGATGTAATTACATGATTGGGGGCTTACTAAGAATGCTCAATTACCAAGACTCTGCCCCATCATTAAAAAATAGAAAATAAAGTACTCCATCTCTCCTAATTAGATCAGAAAATGAGTAAGAAAAACAAAACACATTAAACACTCCTCTTTCCTTTCTCTGGAGTATATCCAAATCATTCCCATGTTCCAGCTCTTCAGCACTTAAATAAAACATTTGGTATCTAAAGTTAACTGGCCACAATCGGTTACACTCTGAGAAATTTAACTTTAAATTAAAATTAAGTCACACCATACAACAGAGGAACAAAGCATTAACTATTATGTGTCTGGTAAGTGTTAACTTCTTGCCCCACTCTCTGTTTATACAAAGGCCCCAACAGATTCACTTTTAACTGCCTCACCTGAAAGTTAGTCTTTTCAATAGTAATATACACCAGTCAAGGATGATGAGGTAAGATAGGGAACCAAAACACATCCCCTCCAATCACTTTTTCTTACCTCTTCCTTAATATTAAATCGTGATGGTTCTTGTCTGCTTCGGTTTGATCGCCTAACCCCATAAACATCAGGATATTCTTCCCACATCTGCAAAATTTAATAGACTGCACATGAATCATTTCCTTAACTACATTGCTATTATCATTATTGGAACACTTACTTCAAATCAAACACAATCATGTCACTAAATATTCAAAGGATTGTTTTGCTAGTTTTGAGAGAAAGCTAACCAGTATCCTTTCAAAAGAACAGGCATTAAAAAAGTTTTAACAATGCCTTCGTGCTATTCAAAGTGTTGAGCACTGCTTACTGTCACTAAACTAAAATATCCAGTTCCTTCCACAAAATACAAATTACTGAAGAATTCTGAAATTTCCTGATGCTTGCAGTTTCAATTAGAAACAACATATAAAAACAAAAAACACAAGCAGAAGAGCCCCACAGAATCTAATCAAACGAGGCAGCACTCCTGCTACACGTTCTCCAGATGAGAACCAGCGCCATTCTCCCTAGCCCACCTGCTTCAAGTCCCTGTAATTAGCCCTCTGGCTTTCAGACTTTTGCTAACAATTTTCAGCAATTTGAAGAGGCAACCTTCAAGGAGGGACTGGCTGAGGTGTTTGGCTTTTCCACTGTCTTCCCTACAGATGACTATGCTTAAGTACACTCTGTTTTTTTACATTAAGCCACAGAAAAGCAAAAGGAATCTGAATGGACTGTGGAACGCTGGCATGAAGCTGTTTAATCATGGTCAAACATGTGGAACAAATGTTAAAAAGCCAAGCTTAGAACAGGGGCTTTATTAAAAACAGAAGCAGCAGCTAATGTCATGAAAGCATTTGGAAATTCAAGACAGTATATGCAAAGGACAAGGAGCCACTGTCTAAGGCCAGAGAAATGTCTGTACCTAACTATGTTTTCCTTAGGAAACCAGACAGTACACAGTCTATGCTATATGGCTTTTTCACTCTGAAACTCTAATGGGAAATCAACCACAAAGTATCTAGATATGGGGGGGGGGTGTGACACATGACACCATGTCCCAAAACAAGCAGCATTTCTAAGTCTAGAACAGCACTGGAAACAAGTGCCATTGTTTCTTTCTCTTAAAAGTTTTAATATGATAAATAAAGCAGACATGCCTAATCCAGGCATGGTGGCACATGCCTTTAAACCCAGTACTCAAGAGGCAGAGACATGCACATCACTGTACTTTCAAAGACAGCCTGGTCTACACAGTGAGTTCCAGGACAGCCAGGATGGCATACTGAGATACTAACAAGGAAAATAAAAAGTAGAAAACTACCCTTAAAAAGCCAAAACTGATCAAAGATTAAACAACAAAAAAAAGTCACTAGGCAAAGGAGGGCAGTATTAACCAGTGACAAAAAAAAAAAAAAGTTATAGTAAGCTGAAAACAAGGAATAAACCGAAAAGAAAAGCAAACAAGTTAAAAATAGCCCAGGAATAGGCTAGCTATTAGAACTAAAATCCAACACAATTGTAGGATTAGGACTCAATGTTGTTAGATTAGATTCCCTAATAAGGACTTAAAGACCCAACCATGAGTTAGAAGCTATCAAGTGGGAGGAAAGTAAATGCCCAACACACAGGAGCAGGCTGGTAGAGAACAAGTGAGAGACGTGTGCACTAGCCTTTCTGCCCACACCCACACCTAGTCCTTTACGGGCCTCTGCTACAGAAGAGAAATTATCTGTGTGACCCCGTGGAGAATTTCACGGCGCCTATTTTAACTGAATGGATAAACCAGGCTAATATGGCTACACTGCCCAGCCAGCCTAAGCACTGGCAGACTCTGCCTAGGCGTGTTGGCTCCAGAGCTGGCACTGTGCTCCAAGTCACACTGCACTACTCACACCACACAGCAGCCTGTGTTATTTGTCCTTTAGAGGCTACCTAATTCTGCTCTTCCAAAAAAGAGCTGACCTGCGAACTCACTCACAAGTAATAAAACTTTCCTCCTGTTAGGGGAAGGCGGGGAAGCTAGATTGTAAAAAGAATGTATACACACATACACATACACACACACACACACACACAAAGCAGAATTTTTTGAATTTCTCATTTATGGTAACTCCTCTATTAGGTCCAGCTACATGGAACTATGCATTTTTACCTTTTTAGTATTGATCACCTTAACCACTAAAAAACTACCTGATATTTGCAATTTTATCTTAAAATATTATGCACGCTTGTGTGTGTGTATATGTATGTATATACGTATGTATTCTTCTAGTAAAACCTAAATATACAAATCCAATCTCAGTAATGCTTTCTCAAGCCAGGAATAGTGGCAAAGAACAGTTCCAATAAGTCCAGCTCCAGTAGACTGGACACCCTCTTTTGGCCTCTTCAAGGATCAGCACACATACACCCACTAAAAAAAAAAAGCTGGGAGCAGGGGGTGGATTGTCGTGCCTGCCTTTAATTGCAGATGGAGCTCTGTGAGTTGGGGGCCAGCCTGGCCTACATAATGAGTTCCAGGACAGCCAGGGCTACATAATAAGATCCTGTCACCAAACAAAAAAGAAAAACCTACTAAGTGTTTCTAAGCCTGGCCATCTGCTGGCCCCTAAAAGTCAAACACCATTACAGGGCAAGTTTCCTGACAAGTGAAATAACTATTCAACCCAAGTCTGTCTCCAGAGCTCCAAATGTTTCTTCTCATATTGTCTGAAAATGTTCACAATTAGTATAACTTATATGAAAGCTAGTATGTAGAATATATATTTGCATCTTAGAGCTTAAATTTGAAAAATGACAGCATAAAACTTAATTTTATTAAGCTTCCTCCCCACCCACCAAAGCTGAGGACCAAACCCAGAGCCTTGTGCTTGCTAGGCAAGTGCTCTACCACTGAGCTAAATACCCAACCCCAGGATTTTTTTCTTTTAAGAAACAGAAAACAGTATTCTGTAGTGGTTCATACAGAATTCTCTCAAATAAAATCTCCCAAGTTCAAATGTGGTAGGCTGGGAAGCAGCTTGGCTGGCATAGTGCTTATCTAGCATGCACAAACCCAGCACCGCAGAAAACCTCACACTATAGAGGGACAGGCCTCTAATCCCAGCAGGAGGGAGAGGAAGGAAGATGAGGAGTTCAAGGCCATCTTTGGTTGCTGTGAGTTCGGGGTCAACCTGGACCTGGGCTATATGATATCCTATCCAAAAATAGGTTCAGACACCTGCTCATGAAGCCACATAATCACTAATTCTTTTCCACCAAAAAAGGAATGTATTCAAAGTTTAGAATCAATGTGAAAATGCTATGCAAGTTAATGTGTGCCTTTTGTAGTCTTTGCTAGAAGACTCTTTTCTAATAAGCAAAATGCAGCTACACTTAGGCAAGAAGAAGTCTCCTTATGACAGTGTGATTGTCAGGGCTGTAATGCCCGCACACTGGGATAAAAGAGGAGCATCTTGAGTTCCAGGCCACACCAGGCTATACTGTAAGACACTGCCTGAAAAAAAGGTCGAGTGGGGAGGTAAGGACTAACCAGGTATGATGGTGCACACCTATCATCTCAGCACTTAGGAGACAGATACAGGAGGATCAGGAGTACAAAGCCAGTCTTGGCCGTACAGCAAGCAAGTTCCTGGCTAGCCAAAGGTACATGAGACCCTATCTCCAGAAACAGACAAACCAAAGACACACTAATCAATCTTCTTTGGAAACAGTCTGAGAGCTGGTCCTGGATAGGAGCAAATTTGCAATAGACAGCCCAGGAGATACCTTCTTCACATCAGCTATCCGTTCCTTCTTAGAGGCAGGCTTCTCTTTGGCTTCTGGAAGGACTGGCTGGGATTTGGAACCTGCTGATTCACTCTCCGATTCTGATTGACTCTCAGAAGATTCAGAACTGCTATTGGACTCGCTGCCATGTCCACTTCCGGGATCGCTGCCCTGCTCACTTTCCGACTGACTGCCAGAGTCTGAACCCGAAGCTTCTTCAGAGGCCGAATGGCTTCATTTAATAGAGAGATAGGCAGAGAGAGAAAACTTATAATCATTTAAGAACTGCCAAAGAAATAGGTTTTAAAATCCTCTGGTAATGTCTTCAGACCATTATTTCAGCGATTAAACATCCACATCTTCAAATTCACTTTTATTCTTGTGCTGCAGATAATTTTCCTACCGTTTTCAACCTTGACTTTGTATTTCTTTTTGAAACCATACATACACATTCTCACATTCCAGTGAACATAGACCCCCTCCTCATTCTGAGGTAAAACTATATAGCTCTGAGTATTTAAGGAACTCTAAGACCTCACTGAAACACTAGAACTGTCGAAGTCACCTTAATACCAATGCCCCCTTCAAAATAAAAAAGCAGTAATTCAAAAATGAGAAAAACAACACCTTCCCCCCCAAAAGGAAGAATGCAATTATCCAATTAGCGGTTCTCGTGCCGGGGTTAGACTCGGGTAGGGAGCTACACACACCATGTGTAGTTCACAGGCCCTGCCTCCACAGCAGGGACCTGATAATGGTCTATGGACATTTGGTCACCTCCCTCATTTGAAACTACCCTCAGAGAACAATCTTAGGAGGCAAATGATGGTGAAAGACACAAAACACAAGCTTTAGGTTGAGAGGTAGACACGGTAGCACGAAGCTTGAAAGGAAAGCCTCCTATTCCCCACCACTGTACTTTCCAAACTAGAAATGAGGTCACACAACTAACAAACTGCTATAGAAAACAGCCGGGCTGCAGATGAACTGGGTTGGTAGTGTGCTTTTAAAGCCAGCAGGGCCCTAGGCTTCAGCATACCAGGTATGGTGGTGCACGCTCAGAAGGACTAGAAATTCAAAGATAGCCTCTGCTACACAAGTTGGAGGCCAGCCTGGAATATATGAGTTCCTGCCAAAATATGAGAGGAAAAAGAAAGAAAATAAATTACTGGAAACTTGGAATTGATTCAACTCTATAAAAAGCACATTATAGTATAGAAGCCTTTCAGTCAAGATGAAGAAATGGAAAAATCTCTCTCTAAGAAGGAAAGGAAGGACAACTACAAACTGCCTGACCACTCATAGTGTCAGACATTATGCTAAATACTTTATACATGTTTATTCTCCAGAACAATCCTACGAAAAGACAGAGACTTTAAGAAACTCAGCCCTCTCTCTTCCTTTGAAATTGATACCCTAGCAAGGCAGTGGTGGTGCACGCCTTTAATCCCAGCACCCAGGAGACAGAGGCAGGGGGATCTCTATGAGTATGAGGTCAGCCTGATTGGTCTATAAAGCGAGTTCCAGGACAAGCTCCAAAGCAGCTACACAGAGAAACCCTGTCTCAAAAAGCCAAAAGAAGGAAGGAAGAAAGAAAGAGAGAGAGAGAGAGAGAGAGAATAAAGAAAAAAGAAAAGAAAATCTCTGCCTTATCCCATCTCTTACTTTCTGGTTGTACATTTTTTCATTTTCTTTCATGTGTGTCAGTATTCTGCCTGAATACTGTGTGTGCGCAGTACTTACAGAAGCCACTTGGATCCCCTAGGACTAGAGGTACAAACTGTCATGCAGAGCTTACAAGGGCCTGTCCCTTACAGCCCAGACACCCCAGCCTGGTATATTTACTCGGCTCAGTATGCGCTGGAAAACCTAGCTTCTGACAATCCCCCTATGCTCGTGTCTGAATGATTCCCACCTCTCTCTGTAAGATTTACATATTTTTTTTGTATTGGTTGTTTTGTTTCCATGCATGCCTGTGTACCATAAGCCAGAAGAGGGTATCAGATACCCTAGAACTGGAGTCATAGACAGTTGTGAGTCATTCATGTAGTTGCAGGGAACTGAAGCCAAGGTTGTCTACAAAACCAGTAAGCCCTCTTAATTGCTGGGCCCTCTCTCCAACCCCTGCTCATCTCTTCTTCGTTCCTTCCCTCAACTCCATTTGCTCCATGTAACACTTATGGAAGCATGGCAGAAATTACAGTACCATTCACCTCCAACCCAAGTACACAGTGCTTATGCAGCAAGCTAAGTATCTAACTTTGAGAGCCTGGGTATCATCTTCTGCAGGAGACCAAGCTTTGCTCTCTCTCTAATAGGATCAGCCTATTAGACACTTCCACTCACCTATACTGAAATCGTTATTGTAAGACGTGAAAACTGGCGTCCCGACCTTGGTATTGGCTTCAGCTCCCAACCTCTGCTACCTCTCAGTCTTCATCCTGACCCCTGACCCTAGGAAATGAACCCAAAGCCTGAGCAGTCGGGCTGGGGGTATGGCTCAGTGATACAGTGCTTGCCTAATCATGCGTATGAGGTTTGGTCCCACAACACCTACCAAAAAATGTAAAGCCCAGCTATTTACTTGACACATTACCATGTCTTCCACTTGTCCCATCCTATAAAAATAACGTGGTGACTTGTCAAAACAGGCTTGAGAGATGACTCAGCGGTTAAGAGGACAGGCTGCTCTCCCTAGAAGTCCTGAGTTCAATTCGCAGCAACCACATGGCGTCTCACAACCATCTGTATGGAGATCTGGTGCCCCCTTCTGACATGCAGGCATACATGCAGACAGAACACCATATACACAATAAATAAATCTTTAGAAAAAAAAAAAACAGGCTTGAAAACTAAGAGCATCTTCTCATTGTTCCTTGTGCCTGGTATATTAGAGATCACTGACTGAGCTAGAATAATACATGTACCTGCCTTTTGAAATGACTTCGTTTTCCAGCAGAACTCCAGACAAAAACTTGGGGGTGGAATCACATGCTAATCATCACAAAACACCACAATAATCAACATATTCACTCTCTTGGAAAAGAAATACGCCAAGGGACTGAAAAATGTTAAACTACCAGCTTATAGACCCAGAAAAAAGGCCGCTTTAGTCCGGTACAGAAAAAGGTTAACAGTCCAGTTAACTAGAAAGGCTTTTAGTCTTGTTCTAAAAGCAAGAATCACACATGGTGGGGCTGGAGAGGTGGCTCAGAGGTTAAGAGCACTGGCTGCTCTTCCAGAGGTCCTGAGTTCAATTCCCAGCAACCACATGGTGGCTCACAACCATCTATAATGAGATCTGGCGCCCTCTTCTGGCCTGTAGGCAAACATGCAGACAGAACATTGTATACATAATAAATAAATTTTTAAAAAATAAATAAACCCTACACTTCATCTTAGGATCCTTAGTTTATTAAAAAAACAAAAAGAATCACACATGGCACAATGTGTCACTGCCATGTCAAAAAGATAGTTCTCTGTGAAATGCCATGTAAGAAAGCTGGACTTCAAATGTTTACTCAGGCTATTCTCAAACTGCTCTCTTAAACAATAAGCTATAAATATCTATGATTAATTTCTGAATATCTTTACTTCCAAGAAGAATATTTGTTCTTTTGCCATTGCTCACTATAATCAGTAAAACTATAAATAGTCTTGCATAGACCTTCTTCTAGGACAGCTGTGTTTCTCTTTGTGTATGTGACCATTAGAAGAAATGTTAACACTGCATACAATTAACACAAAAACACCCACATTCCCATTAGCACACATGTATGTATGTAAATGTTAGTCTACAAATTTAATTAGTTAAGAGTGGTTTATTCTGTGGGAAAGGTATACTGGAAGATTCCATAGATTAGCTTATGCTGTAATATAAAAAATAAAAAGTAAAAAATAAAATACGACAGAAATCAAACCTAAGGAAACAACAAAGCTACAGTCGCCTGTAGATCAGAGCAAACAGGTGTAACCAGGTTAAGACATTGGCGTCCATATGGCTTTAGTGGTGAACTCACAGCTGCTTAGAACTTTTAAAATATTTTTGATGCATAAACTAGGTCACTAACTAAAATAAACATGCATGTGAGTCAGTCAGTATAAGACTAAGTAATTTAATATTTACTTTGACCGGGCAGTGGTAGCTCACAGCTTTAATTCCAGGGCTCAGCAGACAGAGGCAGGTAGAGAGCTCTGTGAGTTCCAGGACAGCCTGGTCTAAAAGGCAACCTTCAGGAGAACCATAGTAAAACAGTCTCCAAAATCAATAAAATAATTGTTTTTGCCAAAGTATTAAGGGTACAGACCGGTTGTCACGAAATCAAGGGAAGCAAGTGCTATGTAAAAACCAAGAAAAGGAACTTTATTTTGGAACAAGCAAGTAAGATGTAAGACTTAACATTCCCAGGAAGAATGCTGGGATGCTTCTCATAAAAACCTTAACAAAGGTCTTTTTTTGGGGGGGGGGGGGTTGTTATTTGTTTTGAGATAGAAGCCCAGGCTGGCCTTGAACTCAGAGACAGACTGGCCTCTACCTCACTAGTGCTGGGATCAGAAGCATAAGAGAAAGTTTCTTACTGTTGAAAAAAGAATTGTTTTAACCAGGATTATTATGACACGACATTTCCTAATACCTAGCAATACTAAGTACTTCAGTACTTCGCTGTAGTTTTCACACAGATTGAGAGAAACCCCTAAAAGAAAAAGGTCAGCCTAGTACAGTGGTACATGCTTTAATACCAGCATTTGGGAAGCTAAAGATCAGGAGACACCACTCCCACAGAGAGAGAGAACACCAAATTCAGCTCATATTCAGTGACAATACTAAATAAAAATTCCCACTAATAAGTATGATTATCTGACTTTCAAGATGTAATAGTTAACAAGGCAGATAATTCATAGGAATTATCTATCTACTACAGTCTCATAAAGATCACATTTATTTGAAAATTATTCAAACTCTAAACTGCAAACAAATTTCATTACTTTTCAAATGGACAAAAAAAAAACCTGATGAGTCAAAATCCAATAGAAAAAGAAGAAAAGGACTTAACACCTTTACTAAGGTTTTTATGAAACGGGTCAGTCATTCTTATAGCAGTGGACTTTGACAATACGGTCACTTCTGTTTCTTAAAGTGCCATTTCCAAAATGGTCACAAGAGGACAGCACAGCAATGGTTCACTTAAAAGAGAAAGTCTGTGGGTTCTCCAAGAGCCTCCATTTCAGCACACTGGTGTTTATTTTCCTAACTTACAAAATGGCTGAACTACTTACTACTTGATAGAGCTCCGTGGTTACCACAGGTAAAAGCAAAATCTGAACCGCCAAAGTGATATCCATACAAAGTCTGCATTACAGCCATTTAAAGTGTCAAAAATACGCAGAAAGCCTAATCCTTGCATGACTCCTATAAAGACAAAGTCCTAGTGTGTTAAGGATGTCTGAATTACAGAATCTGCCCTATGCATTCCTACGTGGCATTCTGGCCCTGCATTCCACACATTCTTCCGTCAATTATCAAATCAACCAAACTGCCATGTGACCACTCCTTCTAGGCTTTAAGGAAATGGAAAGGGGAAGATACTTCCCACTGACAAGGGCACGTGACAACTCCTTAAGCTTTGTCTCTAAGATCCCTTACACTTCAAGTTCAAGTCTTCAGATTCTGAAGCGTAAGTTATAGTATAAACTTATAAGTTTTTAAGTTATAGTATGAACACAGCTAAGCTTAGTAAATTAGAAAAACAAAGTTGAATGTATACATTAACAAAACAACATATAAAGACTGGCAAATCAAAAATACAGTAGGAAATTAGGTAAAAACAACAAACATACAATCGAAGAAAAAAAAAACTGAAATGGTCAATAAACTTAATAAAATATAACACTTTTAAGGCCAGCACTTGGGAGGCAAAGGCCAGTGGATCTGAGTATAGGGCCAGCCTGGTCTACAGAGTAAGTTCCACGACAGTCACAGCTACACAAAGAAACCCGGTCTTGAAAAACAAAACAAGGAAGGAAAGAAAGAAGAAAGGATGAATATCGTGACATAAAAAATTACCTTTATTAGTAATTTCGAGAATATATTATGATAGTCAATTTTATATTTTGCCCAAATAAAAATTTTGAACATAAAAATAAGACAGTAAAGGAAAAGAGTAGTCACACCACTAACCAACCAAAGTGATTTGATTAGCACAGGTTTGGAGAAAGAAGGTATTAACCAGCATGTTTTTTCTTTTTTAAAATGAGTACACGTGCATGACATTCCATAACATACATGTGAAGCTTTGTGGGTTCCAGGGCATCGTTACTCATGAGCTTCTTGCCTGTTCCAGAAACGGTTCTGAAAAATACACATAGAAGCCAGGTACAATAGGGTAGGCCTTCAATCCCAACACTTGGGAGGCAGAGGCAAGAGGATCTCTGTGAGGTCAAGGCCTGTCTGGTCTACAGTGTGAGTGAGTTCCAGGACAGTCAAAGCTACACACACAAATCCTGCCAAATAGAAAAAAGGTGCTACCTAGATAAATCAAAGTTGGACAACAGCCAAACACAAAATTATTCAAAGCCAAAATGAGGTGGAAAAAAATCTACACATCCATTTATAAAATATACAAGATGTGAATTATCCACACTGTCCATACAAATCCAAACAGGATTGGGCCTTAATATATCTGTAAATACAAAAAAAAAAACAAAAAAAGTAAACAAACAAGCACCTGCCTTTAATCCTAGCACTCTGGAGGCAGAAATTGGTGGATCTCTGTGAGTTCGAGGCCAGCCTAGTCTATAAGAATTAGTTTCAGGACAGCTAGGGCTGTTACACAGAGAAACCCTGTCTCAAAAAATAATAATAAACAAAATATATCTGTAAATACCAGCGACAATTTCAAAACTACAAATTTTGAAACATAAATAAACTACAAACATTTGTAAGAGCATATATATATATGCCAGGTTAGCACAAACCTAACAATAATAAAAGGGTATGATGGGAGCGTGGCTATGTCTTAACTCTCTCACTAGAATTTACTCTTTGAGCTTCTTGTTTCTTCATAATTTTTCAAAAAGGTTTATTTTATTTTTGAGACAGGGTCTCACCACGAAGCTCTGGCTAGCCTGAAACCTGTAGACCAAAATAGAACCCAGAGAGCCACAAGTGCTGGAGCTAAAAGTTTACCATTTATAGCCAGCAAGGGCTCTTTTTCCCATAAATTTATCCCTTCGTGGGATTCAGTTCTTCTGGAAGTTTTCTTAACAGTGACAACACCGTAGACTTTCCTGGTTGAGCAAGAAATGGCAGGGAACGAAGGAATCTGGTCCAGGCCCCTCCAGCCAGCACCACTATGAAGGCAGACCTGCCAACAAGAGCTTCATTGCTTCGCTGCATTCTGACATCTCATTTTCTCAGAATCTCAAACAGGAACAAGGCCATATATTAACCCCTTCCCACGCCCACACATCTTATTTTTGTTTTTGAGACAGGGTTTCTCTACATAATGCTGGCTAGTTGGCTGTCCTAGAACTCTGTAAGTAGAGCAGGCTGGCCTTGAACTCACAAAGATCTAACTGCCTCTGTTGGGACTAAGTGTGTGTACCACTATACCAGACTATTTACAGCAACACCTTAACTTTCCCTGCAACCTTGGTGCTCTAGGCTTCCCCTTTATCAGATGTAATCCTACCCAAAGCAAATCAGAAACCACCCCCACCATCTTACTTCCCAAAAAAGAAAATGTCCCTCAGAAGAGGATTTCAGCAGAAAAGAGGGGAAGTAAGGGCCAGTGGAAGGTGAAAACAACTAAGTCTCCATATGCATGCATGAAACTGTCAATTTAAGGTTCCTCTAGCAGGCCTTCAGGATGGAACTCCAGAGCCACCAAAGTCATTATTTATGGCTACAAAGACCTTAATTTCAAACCCCTTGAGGAAGCCAAACTCACAATGTACTTTCCTGAGTGCTCCTTTATTAACATCTGTGCTTAAATTTTACATTAGAAATGTTTACTGGGTCAATACAATAAATCTCTATCTTATATATGTCAACCTGAAATGAAGTTCTTTTCTGTGGCGAAGCAATGAGTTCTCCTTTAACTGAAAAAAAAAAAAAAAAAAATTCAAGATAGTGGAGTCAGCAGAAATTGAGTTTGTCTCTATCCCACTGACTATAAAATCTATGAAAAGCCAATGATTTAAACCAGGCTAATACACCAGTAAACAAGAAACCAAACCAAAAAAATAAATAAATAAAAAAAAAAAAGAAACCAAACCAAAATGGAGTCACTCATGCCTCTAAATTAGCAATTTATATTGGCACAGTCAAGTTCTATCTTACAACCTAATGTAACTGAAACTGCTCTGCTTTCTGTTTCCTTGTTCTAACAAAATGCTTTAGAAACATGCTCCTCCACACTTTCCTACTTAGTGATGGGAGGCAGCCCATCCCTTAATCGCTAATAAAACCCAACAACATCTTCCCATTTCTGTTAAACACTGTCATTTCTCTAGAGGAAAATGCACTTTCCCTTTAAAGAAAATGCCTCAAAAATGACACGTACAATTCCATGGGATAGCAAAGCTATATCCCAACAGTGCTTCTCAAATTAAGTCAGCCAATGGTCAGTGGCAGAGGGCTTTCCAGCCAGCATTCATTAAGGTCCTTAGGTACAATACCCAGTATGGTGGTTTAGGCCTACAACTCTATTATGGGAGGCTGGGGCAGTAAGGATAGCCAGAATTTAAAAAGTAAAGCATGTAACTAGCTGTTTCTGAAATTCTCATCTGGAACTAGGCAGAAGTCACCTTAAGCTTTCTCACGCTACTTCTGCTCCCCAATAACCAACTAATCTTAAATGGTTTACCAAGTACCACAAAACTGGCCTCCAGCAGATAGGGGTGTAAATGACATCAAAGAGGCTAGATATGGTCTACCTGGAGAATCATATGCACAGCTAATCAGGATCTGGCAACAGTTTAATACTAAAAGTCAAAAAGAAAGCTTTCCATTCAGGTAAAAATAAATAAATAAAATAAAAATAAAAACAAAGCAGCAAGCTGAAGAGGTAAGGCTACAGGGGACATCTCCCTGCACTCACAAACAAGGTTCTAGCCAACCATCAAAGGTGACACACTCTGAACACTAAGAATAAACGACCCAGTTTGGCCCAGAGTTCCCTTTAAACTTCCAAGTCTTCTACTTTCTTATTAGCTAACTTGTAGAGTATAGCTTTTATAGACTTTTATGAAACAGACTGTGCTGATGAAACTTCAAAGTTCAAAGGAAATTAAAAGCCCTGGTTACCACCCCAATAATAAATGTGAAATGTATGCCCATGTCCTCAAGAGTCCTTGGCGCTAAGAAAGCAAGGGGAGGCACCTCAGCATAGCAAGCACCAACAGTCACTAAGAGAAGAACTCCACCACACTTTTCGTTACACATGATTTCTACATTGGGACACCTTTGATGGGGCTGGAACCGGATTGTTGAGAGAGTGCCAATGTTTGTAGACTACCTGGCACCCCACACTTATTTGCATTAGATGTCAACAGCACCTCAGCACCTGGTAATAACCAAAAATATGAATAACCAAACAAGATGAAACTGGGGATAAGGGGACCACACACTATCAAGGGTGAAAAGCTGCAACTGTCCATCCATAATCCTGCTTCAGAAACACAATATTATCACCTATTATTTTAAAAATGAAAAAGCTCAGAAGCTCTTGCATGGAATGCTACAGAGGAAAAGAAGCAAAATAACAGGTGTTGGGGTTTCACACAGCCGTAACACCTTCGCTCAGGAGGCCAGACTGAACTGCCTCAAATACCAGTCCAGACTAGGTGAAAACACCTCCAGAAAAAAATTAATAGCCAAAGGGAGGAAAAGAACAGGGATCCAAACTGTCAAGAGCTCTCTGAGCACCTGCCACACAACCCTACCCTGCTGCCCAAACTATGAAACCCGCAGTCACCTGAGTCTACTGTTCCATATGCAGACTCCTGGGTACAAATCCCTCAATTACCCTATTCCACACTTCCAAGCAAGATGCCTGGGTATTCACAAGCAACCCAGGTGATTAATTCTTAGAAGAATATTTTTCAAGTTAGATGTTAACATAAAGCTAAACTCAAAAGGGAAACTTTTTTAATATTTATTTATTTATTATGTATACAATATTCTGTCTGCGTGTATGCCTGCAGGCCAGAAGAGGGCACCAGACCTCATTACAGATGGTTGTGAGCCACCATGTGGTTGCTAGAAATTGAACTCAGGACCTTTGGAAGAGCAGGCAATGCTCTTAACCGCTGAGCCATCTCTCCAGCCCAAGGGAAACTTTTCTTAAACAGAAAAAGAAAGTACTACAGCTGTTTGGTCCATCAGTCCTAACTTGCACCTCAGCAGCCATACATTGATGGTGGGAATGTCAAGCAACCTGTATCTGAATGTGAACAAGGGAAACATAATTCCTAAGATTCCTAACGACCACCTGATTGATCAAGGACTGTTACTTTTGGTTTGGTTTTGGTTTTGTATTTTGAAACAGGGTTTCTCTGTGTAGCTTTGGAACCTGTCCTGGAACTCGCTCTGTAGACTAGACTGATCTCGAACTCACAGAGATCC
>PVIU01000677.1:108611-284590 GCA_004026605.1 Ondatra zibethicus
AAAAAAAAAAAAAAAAAAAAAAAAAAAAAAAAAAAAAAAAAAAAAAAAAAAAAAAAAAAAAAAAAAAAAAAAAAAAAAAAAAAAAAAAAAAAAAAAAAAAAAAAAAAAAAAAAAAAAAAAAAAAAAAAAAAAAAAAAAAAAATCCACTCAAAGCTGACACTTGTCTAAATTATCCAGGTAATTCTCAAGCAAAATATGCACAAAAATTAAATTTAGGATCCAGGGGAGGGAGACCACAAGCACAAACTTTTCATGTATTACAAACTAACACAAAGTATGTTTCTATTCATGTGTGAATAAAAGCCAAACAAGAGAAGAGCAAGTTCTAAGGTTCCCAAGACCTCCCCACCTACACTTTCAGGATTCAGCCACTCTCAAGGAAACCACTGCAACTGCCTCTTCCAGAGGACTTCAGGTTTTTTCAGGTTTCAACTACCCACAAGGAAACTGCTTCAATGGCCAATTCCCACCTAAGGTTTTATGTAAAATACTAGCCTTTTGAAGACAGCATCCATAACAGACTGAACTCTTGAGGCTTTTGTTTCTTTAAAATGTAAAAGGTTAGCTGAGAGGTGGTGGCAGATGGATCCCTTTGAGTTTGAGGTAGAGCAAATTCCAAAACAGGCAGGGCTACACAAAGAAACCCTGTCTCAAAGAAACAAAAATAAATAAATAAAAATAAAATGTAGAAAAGGTGGGCAGAAGGAGCACTTACTTTGCAAACATAAAGACCTGAATTCAAATCCCCAGAATCCTCAATTTAAAAGAAAAAACAAAAAAACAAAAAAACAGGTGTAGGGTTAGAGATGGTCCAATGCTGAAGAACACTGGCTGCTCTTCCAGAGGACCCAGATTCAACTCTCAGCACCCACACAGCAGCTCATGGCTATCTGGAACTCCAGTTCTATGGGGATCCAAACCCTTTTCTGTTCTCCAAAAGGCACCAGGAACACGTGAAGCACATAAACATATATACAGGAAACATTCATACAAATAAAATACAAATACATAAAAATCTTTACACTTATTCCAGAACTACATAGTGAGACTGTCTTGAGTGCTGAGGCGCATAGGGAGGAAGGAGGATCACTGTAACTTGCCAGCCTAGCTCCAGATTCAGTGAGGCCCCTGTCTCACTGAATAGGACAGTGATAGAGACCACCCAATGACGACCTCTTCTGGCCTCAGCGTGTGCATGAACACACCACACAATGAATGAATGAACGAACAAAAGAACAAATGAACGAATGAGCGAGTAAATGAACAAACATTAAAAGCTTTAGGAGAAGCAGAAGAGGATTCAAGATGTTTTACTTTGTCTCCTATTTCATCTACAGTTTTCTCTGAATCAACAAAGGGGACAGCAACCATTCATGGGATGCTTAAGCCAGCTACCAAAAATCTGAGTCACGATTCCATACTGACTCCCTTATTCTTCAATTTTTCTCATTTGTTACATGCAGAGATAAGAATTATAACAACTGGGTTCACAGCAGGCGCAATGAATGGTGGTTCTTACTGAGGCTTCTCGTTATTTTCTTTTAAACATTCTCTTAAAATCATTTCATCTCCAGGCTTGATGCCTATCAAAATACAAAGATCACAAACACAAGGCTAATCTGGAACAGTGGCACACGTCTTTAATGTCAGCACTCTGGGGCGAGAGCAGGTGGATCTGAGTTAAGGCAGCCTGGTCTACAGCATTCCAGGACAGCCAGGGCTACTACAGAGAGAGTAGACCCCATATCAAAAATCAAAAAGAAGGGAAGGGGGAAGAAAGGCAGGGACAAGTATGGTGGAAGCCTTTAATCTCAGCACTAGAGGCAGACAGAGGCAAAGCAGGCAGACTGTGTTCAAAGGTCAGCCTGGACTATAAGACAGACAGAGCTACAAAGTGAAACCCTGTTTCAAAAAAGAAAAACTACATAAATGAGATTCCCTAAGGTTTTTCATCAATTTTTAAAATGATGGTGCTGGTTACAGTTTACAACTGTCAACTGGGAGACAGTCTAAGAACAGCACACCACAGTTCCACTCCTGTATGATCTGGTTAGGTACTTACCTCTATAAGCAACAGGGGGCAGGGGAAACTGTTATGATCAGCATGCTGGCCTGTCTGTCACATGGGTACCCTGTCCCTTTAAGAGACAAGCCCCGCCCATTCTCAACCCCTCCCCCCCAATCCTCCGAGCATGGAATAAATGAATGCATTGAAATCAAGTAATTCTTAAGATTTGGGAAGGTATTAAGTAAACTTGAAGAGATTAGCATCCAAACAAACTGAACAGTGTGAGTGCGGAGGAGCCCACCCGATTTACAGCAAATTGAGCTCCTCACTGCACTTTTGAAAAGAATGCCGGAAGCTGGAGCGCATTCAACCCAGAAACACTTCCTTCCTCTCTGACTCCTTTTCTCAAAACTCCATCCACCTTTTATTTTCTGAACTCCAAACTAAAAGCATTGGCCTGAAAGCATCAACAAAGGAGATGCGACGGGCTAGTGGTTATTACTAAAGAAAATAACAACAAAAAGTGAACACTGCATATAGGAAAAACTGGTAAATCTGAGCCACATGGAGGATTTTTACAAAGTAAACCTGGAAGGTACGGCAGGACTTGGATTATTTTAAAAAGCCCTCCAATGACAGGAACAAACAAACTCATCTAACCCATAAAAACACATGGAACTGAAGAAACCAAAAGCACCCAAATCTTGGCACTAGAGTTCCAATGAAATACCATACACATGAGACATGTGCAGGCGAACACACAGTACTAAGGCCAACTGCAGCCAACTAGATGGACTCAACTACTGCCGGAGCACTCACTAGTCACTCTCCTTCAACAGCTGGAGAAGCGACAAAAGGAGCCATAAAAGGGCAGCAATTACCATCAGAGGGGTGGGGAAAGTAACTCATTACTGCCAAGAACTGGGCTCTGACTCACAACAGGAAGAACAATCAGCTCCCACAAGCTGGCTGGCCCCTTGGAGTAGGAAAAAAACAAACTACAAAAACAAAACTGAGATTTAACTACAAAATGCACCCAAGATTTTAAGTTAAATGGGACTTGCCTCCCGAGGTCATTCTCGAAAATCTCTCCTCTACTTTGCCTAAAACAGCTCTTGGTAACCACCAGGGCACTTGGGCAGAACCTGGCTCATCAGAAGTATACTTAGAACTGCAGGGATGAAAGGTGAGGAAAGACAAGGATAAACTGAGCAATAATTGAACAGTATTACTAGTAGCTTACATTCGCTGGGTGCTGAGCACTTTGCTAAGGACCTACACATATAAGCATTCTAATACTAAATCCGCACAACCGAATGATTAACACAGCCTTCATTCCTAAGATGAGAAAATTTCATGACCCAAAATAACCTAAATTGGAAGCTTTGAGCACTCAAGTAAAAGCTAAATTGATACCCATTATATGATTCCAAACACAGCTCTTAGAGCCTAGCAAGAACATGCCGAGAATGAAGCCCTAAAATCAGGCCTAGCTTCACCTTTCTTTACCCAGCCTCTTAAAGGGGTAAGAATGGAGAGATGGCTCAGCCTTTAAGAGAACATAACTTGAAGACGCAGGTCTGTAGTTCCTGGCATCCATATGTAGCCTATCAAAACTGTTAGTAACTCTAGTCCCAGAGGATACAATGCTCTCTTCCAGACTCCAAGGGCACTAGGCACACTTACACATAGTACACATACATACATCCATACAGGCAAATTGCTCATACAAATAATAAAATATATTTCAAAAGAGGGAGGGAACCCATTTTTCCCAAACTACAAGAGATTCCAAAGTCTTTTGAAAATAAGATATAACTGAGCAGTGGTGGCGCCACCTTTAATCCCAGCATTTGGGAGGCGGAGGCGGAGGCAGGCGGGTCTCTGTGAGTTCGGAGGCCAACCTGGTCTACAAAGAGTTAGTTCCAGGACAAATTCCAAAGGTACAGAGAACCCGTCTCAAAAAACAAAAACAAACAAACAAAAAGACACGTAAGGCTACACAAAGAACCCGTCTCCAGAAACCTAATAACGAGGAGGCTAGTGATGATGGTGATGATAATAATTATTACTACATAGAGTCACAGAGACATGTGAAACACCAAAACTGGATGACTCATAAGCGAGCCCATAAATGAAGTACTCAAAGCTAAGAGCTTCAGAAAACAGAACATGAATAGCAACTTCTAGGCTCGTTATCACTTACTTCAGAAAGGCCCTGACCCTCAGGTACCAATTTGGGATCAAATGTTTTCAGCATAAGAACTTTTCAGAAATGACTCTGACCCCAGGTCACCTAATCAACTAAAACACAAATTGATTAGGGAGCAAAGGTCACAACAGACATATAAACAAAGTAAACCCTGTGTAAGGAAAACAGCCCTTGGGGATCTGATGATTTAGGTCATAGTAGTTTTAATCTGGCCTTTTCTCAATAACCTTAATGTTCCAAAACAATTAATAACAGTGGAGAGGCTGCCCAGTCATGCTATAATGCACAATACTAAACTACAGGACTAAGACAATCACCTAAGATAAACAAGCTTACAAAGTTGTTTTTATTTCCTTGAAAAGAAGTAACTCTTGGGTAATGGGGGAGGGTGACTGTTAAGCACAGTTTCTTTGTTAAACACTCAAGAAGTCAGGCAAATCTAAAGCAACCCACAACCAGCAAAAATGACTTACTAGCAGTCACAAGACTTTCTTGTCAGGGACAATTTCACTACATACCAAGTTATGGAAGAAATGGTAGGGGTGTGGATATCCCAGGTGATCTCAGCAGCTATGGGGTTCAAATTTACACAGCTGGGCTGAACACTACAGCGATGTAAATTATAAAATTTGAATGTCATACAAAGCTCAAATAAAATTACATATTCATTTCAAGAAATTAACTAGCTATAATTTAATAAACCTTATCAAATATTGTTTACACTTCCCTCCATTAACTCCACCTTTTTTTTTTTTTAATATTGGACACAGGGTTTCTCCATAGTTTTGGAGCCCGTCCTGGAAGGTGAACCAAGCTGACCTTGAACTCACAGAGTTCCTCCAGCCTCAGCCCCATTGCTGGAATTAAAAGCTTGTACCACCACACCCAGCAACACTGCCTTTTTATCCTGTTTTGGAGCCCTAATCTCAGCCAAGACTAACCTCAAATTTTACACAGCTGAGGATAATCTTGAACTCCTTATTCTCCAGCATCCATATTCCAAATAAAGAGATTTCAGGTGTGACATATCCAGCTTACAAAATTAGGAAACAAACCCCGGACCTCTTGCATGCCAAGCAAACTATCAACTGAGCCACATTTCCCATCCCCCACTGACTTAATCTACAAAAAATATGAATCATAAAAAAGCAAAAAATATTGGCGTGCAAGTTTTAAAAAATGACATACACATACCAAAAAGAAAAGGAAAAAGAAGCTTCTTCCCAATTTCTGCCATATCCAAAAAGCAGACCTAAGAAAATGTTTTGAAATGTTCACTGATACTGTAATCAGTTCCGAAACCACTAAACCTGTGATATACATCAACTCGTACAGTGCAATATACCTAGGCTGAAATTATCTTCCACAGAACTGTTTATTCTCTCAAAAATACAATGCAAAGTTGGCTACTTAATTCTAACCCACACAGAAATTTAAGAATATTTAACAAATGCTAAAAACCCAATATTACTATAATTTAATTTCAAGACACCAAAAGGGACGTGGAATTACTATCTTCCTTCTGGTATCAAGAGGTTTTTGTTGTTGCTGCTATTATTTAATAAACACTTTAAAATGTTGGAAACATTTAAATTAGCTTATAAGATGTAGAACTATAAGGATGTTAAGCATTTTGTGTAGAATAAACATGAGAACATAATTTCAAATCACGTGGAAGCTTTTCTATGTGATTCTTGTATTCTTATATTCCTAAGAATTCCAGCTAAACAAATATAATTAAGGGAAACCTATAAAACCCATTGAGGAAACTAACTGCTGCTTTCACAAACACCCACAAAAACATTTCCAGTAACATTCCAGAAGCCCATACAGTCCATTGGTTCCTTTTTTCTTTTTGAAGAAGTCTCACCGGACATAGCCCTGGCTGTCCTGGTTTGCAGACCAGATTGGCCTTGAAATCACAGGGATCAGCCTGTTTCTGCCACTAACGCCTACGGTGAATGAAAAGTGTGGTGGGCCTCCACATCCGGTGCCCATACCTATTTTATAGTACCACATTCTATTGAATTGTTAATAGTGTCTCCTAAGAATAGCACACTTAATGGTCCTAAGATGTACTGGAATATGTAAGGAAACAACAAAGAAGTATACTAACTGCTCTTCCTTCAACTTTAAATTCATTACTTGAGATTTAATTTCAAGAAGCAGTTGATAAACTATTTTTAAGAACAAATGCTTCCAAGGGTTCCCAAAAAGGTAGTAAATGAGCAACAAACAAGTTTGTTTACTAGAAATTAACTAAAGGGAGGCTAGGGCCAAGGCATTTCAAGACCTTAAAAGCAATTCTGCTAACTAAGCAAAGTTTGAATCTCAGCCAGGGCCAGTAACACTTTAGTAGTTTGCTGACACTACAAAATAATGTATTTCCTAATGCACGGACACTTGTAGTCACAACTAAAGTACCTAGGCCATTTTCCATTTAACTACCCACTGAGACTCTTACAAACCACTAAACACATACTGACCTGAGTTTTTCTTCCTCAAATGTCAATTGAGAAAATGTTTGGTACCAAGTAAAAATGCACGGGGACAAGCTCAAGCGCTCTTCACTAGGTTTATGAGCCATGTGTGACAGAGCTTAAACACCCGTTAAGGCCTTTCAATTGAAAACATTCCACTCACACTGAACTGTTTTCAATCAATGGGAACAAAATGAAACTCACTAATCTCTTTACAATGTACAAGTAAATAAAAGGGAGAGAAAAAACGCACCGGAATATTAAAAAAGGAAAAGAAACCACGAAAACTGGAAATAAAAAAACCTAGCAGACTTCAATTTGGAGATGTACGATTACAGTGTCTTTTCTCCAAAAGACGACAACTATTCCAGGACTGAGCTCAGGAAACCACTGCAGGGCGCGGTGTGGACAACTACAGGGCAGGCCTGAGGACTGGAAGATCAAAATCGTTCCGGAAAGAAGCCGCCCACCGAAAAGTCCCGACTAAAATTCCCTTCCTCTGCCCCGCCCCCGCTACTACCCGGGCCCGAACAGGAAGCAGTCGACCGGCGCACGAGGCCACGCGTCACCGCGTTCTCCCTCCCAGCACGGCTGACGTCAGAAGGCGGGGCCAGCCAAGCGGCGCCGCCGTTGACCCTGCTGTTGCCAAGCGCGAAGACAGCCAATCAGCACCCGCCGCCAGCGCCGGCCGGCCTTTGAACTCGGCACGGCAACTTCCTGCTGTTTGGCGAGTACACAGTGCAATGCAGTATGTCTGTCAGCGCTGCGGCACAAAGGAACAGCCATTTTGTGACTGAGCTGGACGTGCACCAAGATGCCAGAGCCTCCGAGAGCTGCTCCCTACGCCAACTGCGAGCTGCCCCCTATTTCATTATCAGAGTACCAATGGGAACATGGGAAAAGGGATGTTCTGATATTTAGGATTTCGATTCATTTGTTTCCAGCCCTCTTAAAAATCCGATTTTTGTAAGTATTATCAGTCATAAAATGGCTGCCACTGAAAACTGCCTGTTCCAGTCCACAAGCACTGACTGCATAAGCCTTTTCTAATCATTCCCAGCCTTACAAGGCTAAGAGGCTCTTGTAAGAGGCTCTTAAAAACGTTAAGATTTTACCCACACCTCCGGATATCAAATTATGGCTCAAGGCAGATGATTCTGGATAGACATTTAATTGTGAGTTTATAAATATGCCTAGAACAGAAATGTGTACACACGGTTCCATGTGCATTATCTTCCCCCCTAGTTTCACTCCTGTATATAACGTTGGTAAGTATGTGGCATACTTTATATGTCCATCACTAACTGTTTTATTTAGAAATTTACAAATGTGAATTGTTTAAAATTACATTCTAAAAAGTAAATTTTTAAACTCCAAAAATCATGATATACAAAGCACTTTAGAATTAAGCATTAACTTCCAAAGAATACAAGATATCAACAGTAAAAGTTATAGCACGTGTTTCCAAAGCAAAAAAAGTTTACTTAAAACTAGTGTTCATTCCTGTTTCTCAAGTGATTCTCATTACAAAGTTTACTTGACCTGAAAACAATTTCTTTCCTCTCTTGCAGTATCAAGGTGCAAAAGTGATTTTAATAATGTTCCCTAAACACTGTACTTCAAAAATTTAGCCTCTTTAGACAATCTACTAATAACACAGGGACCAGGTACACAGGCAATTCAATTTCAGCTCACTGGAAATAACAGTCTACTGTACCAAAACAACACAAACATCCTTTTAAACTTTACAATCTTTGAAAGGAAGTGATGTCATAACTATGTACATGCATTAATAATGTATATCACTTAAGAGTAACAGCATCTTCAAGGATTCTAGAGTATTTGGACATTCATAAAGTATATGATTTGATTTAAACTATAGTTGGCAAAAGCATTAAAATTATGCTTCTTGTTTTGACTAAAGAAATCAAATAAATGCATGACAATGCCCAAGTCATATTCCAGATAAAAGTAAAAGTGTATTCAAGGGCAGCACTTTGTGATGGGTTAGACAGCATAGTCTGATCAATGAAACCAAAAACCTGCATAAGAAAGCCAAAACCCTGGTGAGAATATGCAAATCTATACTCAAGGGAGTAACAACTTTAGTACTGGGTCTTTCATAATTTTCAAATATATCTGGAGCTTCCTATATAGCTTCAAATTATTACTTTCCAGAAAACTAGTTTTGCATTAGAAGCTTTTTGCCCTATATATAACCCAATAATTACACAGGCAACTCAAAAGACATCCAAAATTCTAACAACTCAATTTGCAGGGGAACTTGGAAATTATCTTTAAAAGCAACACTCAAAATATCTTTAAGCAGAAATCAAAATTCATCATTTGTAATAACCATATTCAAATTTTCCAAATTTACAAGCTAATTTAGAAAATAATTTTATGCAAAATTATAAAGTAAAATCAAAATTGGGAAAAGAACACATAACCAATCACATCCTCGTTAGTTACATGATTTAAAATTATGACAATTCTTAATACATCCAGAAATGCATGCACATTAGCTTTTAAAATTAAGATAAAGATAGTCATACAACAAAAATATCTTATAGGTTTTATTACTTCGGTTGCTGATAAACTACTTCAAGGAATGTGAGACAAATCATTATTTGAACAAACAGTACATTAAAGCTTCAGAAGAGAAAACATTCCAGACGACTCTGTCAAAATAAATGGATAAATTTAAAGCAGCATAAAACTAAAAGGTAAAGATAAAATACAATTACCATCCTGAAAGCACTGTCTTAACATGAATACACAAACATAAACCTTGGAGCATTTTAAAACATAAATTCTAAAATTATATTGTCATAGTAACAAATACAAAGCTTAGTATTAATAGCATTCCAGGATTTTTGCGTGTTACAGATTTAATGATTTCAGGAAATATAAGGAAGGTTTTGGTTAAGTCATAAAAATTTCCGAAATGGAAGTGTATCAAAAGAAACAATCAAAAATATAAACGAAAGGCATCAGTCAAAGGGTCCCATTTGTGATTCTGTTTTTAAATATACATTTTCCATTCATGTAACTTTCTCAAATGTCTATTTACTATAATTTACTACCACAAGGCTCCTCTATGGCCCTCAGTTACAAGTTTGAATATCCCAGATTCTTCAAAGAAAAAAATCTGCCTTGTATGTAAAATGGTGCAATGCAGCAATGGCTAAACAGACAAGGTCATTTTTCTGCAGCACGAAAACCTAAAAACTAAAAATTTACTGACAGAAAAACTACAGTTTCTAGGAAAGGCCCTTCCATACAAAAGTACCTTACCTTCTGAATGCTGTAAGAGGCCTTAAGTCACAACTCAACTTTCATAAATTGCTACCAAAAAATCAGGGTGTGGCATGTTAGCAATCTCAAGGTCACGCTTTAAAAAAAAAATCAACCCAAGTTAGAAAATTCTTATAACACAGACGGCAATCCATGTCTGTCAAAGTAAACAAGTGTAAGCTGAGGTTCCCCCCCCAAAAAAAAAGAAAAAGAAAGTTGATAGCTCATACCTCGATGCATTGCTGTGTAGCGAACTGTCCTCCTCTTGGCTTTTGTCCTTATTTCTCATCATCTTTTAATTCTTAAATATTAAGGGGGAGGGGGAATCAGTGTTTGCTTTGAAGTCCTGTGCCCAGGTATTTACTGTCAAAAGTTGAAAGAAAGGTAAGGTCCCAGCTTCTATGGGTGGTTTTTATTATCAGGAACAAAGTCCTGACGATGTTAGCGATATTCATGTAATGCAACAACGGTAAGCACCAAAAAAAACCAAAAATATTTCTATTTTTCCTTTTTAAAATAAGTAGGGGATAAACTGAAAGGTAGAAGCATCACTATCAATAAGGAAAGTTTCTCAAAGTAACACACTGGATACAAATAACAATCTCTGTATCTTATTGCGTCATCCAGGAATTTCTCCTATTTACAGTAAATAAAGCCAACTTCAACATAAAAATCTTTAAAATTATCACTAATTATCATGGACTTACCTGATCCATGTAGTATGTCCAAAGCAAGAGTCCTATCTAGTAGTAGAAAAATATCAGAGCCAAAATAATTAAAAAACGCAAAATCCTCCGTTAAAAAGCAAAAAGTAAATTAAATATTCCCCAAATGTGTTGACTTGTCAAAAATAAAGCAATAATTAATACTAAAACAGGTCCGGAAGAGGAAAAAAAAGCCTCATTAGGAGAGCGCACAAAAATGGAGGTGCGCCATGGCTTCTAAGCTGGAAAAAACAACGACCTGGGCTCTCAATACGGCAGCTTCTTCCAACAAGGCACGAAAAGAAAGCTCCTAAAAGCTGCTTTTCTCCCAAAAAAAGGTTCGGATCGACCCCAGTAACTCACTAGAAGAGGCAGGGGGCTGCGGGGGCCCCCTGAGGGTGCCCGAAAGTTAGGGAAAGTTGCGTAAAGTGAACCGAAGCAGGGAGCAAAGCGCGCTCTCTCTAAGGCACAGCCGCCATCTAGAGCCTCCTTCCCAGCTCTGAGAGCTCTGCCTTTGATTGACACTCTCTACATTTACCCCACAACTCAGGTGATGTACCATAGACCCACCCCTTCATCTCCACCAAAAAAAAAAAAAAGAAAAAAAAACTAGATCCTCCATCCAAGGGAGCCTTAAGACCCCCAACCCCACACCTCCCTGCCCCTCCAGACCACTTCATAAGGGGGAGGGGGAAGGGCTTCTTAACCCCCTCTGGCTCAAGCACCCTTTTTAAGCCAGAGAGAAATGTAATTTGTTCCTTTTGTCTAAAGATCTGCTAAATATTTCAGTCCTTGAGCTAAAATAACTTCCTCCCTGGACAGGAAGTGGTGTTTTATCAAGCCATTTTGAAATAAGGATAATTTTTAGAGAATCTAAAGCTCAGCTTAAGTACTAATCTTTAAAAAAATTAACACCCCCATGGGTAAAATGGCTTGCAAATAGAAGCAACATCAATACCATAAATTAAGCTGAACTCTTGCCTTCTTTAAGGTCCCTAAAAACCATCTAAAGACTAAGTTTAAAGGGGAATTTTCCACCCCAATGGGAAGGGGTAATTTTTTTACAACTCAAGAGCGCCTCCCTAGTGTTCAGTTACAGTAGAGCAAAACTTAATACAACCCCCTCCAGAATCATCAAAGTTCTTTAACCCATTATATAACCTTGGACGCACCATACATCAAAAAAGTCTCATACTTGTTACATATTTACTTTAACTGATTTGGGCAAAATGAGTAACTACAAAATAAATAATATACACCAACCATGGTCACCTTTAAATCAAAAACTCAACCTCAACTCCAAAGCCAAAAGAACTAGTATATACCAATACTTCACTCATATTTAAAATCAAATTCTAGGTACACTCATATTTCATCAATGACAGGTCACTTCCAATAGACCACATCAATCTTTCTTTCAATCAAACTTTCAAAGACAAACTCCCTAAAGGTGGAAAGATCTATAGAAACAAATTACAAATGCAACAAAGTGTTCTCTCCCATGCAGACAAGTAACCACATGCATGCTCTAAAAGCTCAAAGCATCCCTTTACAAAACCCTGTAACTGGTCAATCCATGTCACTCATCAACGTGGTAATTCATTTTAGGTTTACAACCAAAAGCAACTATGTTAAATCTAAATAAATGTAAAATCCATAATCAAGTTTCAAATCTAGATATTTTTACATTCCAATCAAAATCCAAAACTGTTTTCAATTTAAACAAAGACCAACCAACAACTTCACATCACTCAACAAACACTGCACGTGTATTAACCATAGATGTATATTGTAAGATACTTTATATTAGCAATGGATTGTTTTGTTCTTTTTTCTCTATACTGAGAAACCATAATCAATGGTCAACAACAAAAAATTCACCATCATTCCTTTATCTAAGTTACCAAAACTGTTATTACCTAAGATCAGCAGATGAAAACCTGGCATTTGATTCCAACCATGGGGGGGTAATCTAAAGCACAGTGTGATTCATTTAAACCACCAACTGGACAGAAGAAGGGAAACATATTTTTCAATACTGTTAAAAATTAAACCCTTTGGTGTATACCCTAAAGGCCCTACAAATTACACATCTAATATTAGACAATACAAACATCATTGTAACTCAGATATTAAGAATGAGCATTCCAGGTTTTACTTATAATACTTTAAAAACACAGGTCAACTGAGCCAGAATTGAGATACTGGGTCTCAGTTTCTCAGTAGGCAACAAGTACTTTGTTTTGTAAAGTCATTGTAATCTCATAACACTTTCAAAGTTCCTATTACCCACTGATTAAAATGCAAAATGTTTTGAAAAGGCCCAAACAAATTTAATTTAATTCACTTAAACCCTGTAATAAAAAACACCAACCAAATTGCTTTTTAACCAAAAGGTCATTCCACTAAGCACAGGTAAACTCACACAGCTTTGCAAATAAAAAACCCCAACCAAACAAAACATTCTTCAGTACGCCATTCCATTTTACCAGCTTTATTCAATATACTTTAATGAAAAGCAACGATAAAGGTCAAAATGATAAACAGAAATGAACATTTAATGAAAGCTTCCACTTAAAAAAATTTTTAAAAAAGGGCCAAACTGAGAAATCTTTAATTTAGATATTTTATTGAAGTTAACATTCCATAAGGTCAGTCAGATCAAAATTGTAAGAAATTCCAGGAATACAAACTAGTATTTGAATAAATGTAGCATCTTCTCCAGATGTTAAAATGTACATAATATGTAAGAAGTCTTTAGAAAGGAAATCCCACTGTCCATTTGTGCTGGGTAAGAATCGTTCATTTCATGGAATCCACATTAAAAGAACCCTGTGTTGGTTGTATGACATCACAGCATTCGGGCTTTAATCCATTTTCCTCAATTCCCCATAGTGGGCTGCCATCTTGATTTGTCAGTAGTATGGTCCATTTCAAACTCTTCAAGCTGACTGGATGCTTCATAAAAAAATTAGAAGAAAAAAATTCTGTTGGAATATCATCTTATTTCTTCAAAACGAAATTCTACCCACCTTGAAGATATCCTATCATACACAAATCTTTAATTCTGTAAAATCCTTTAACTTCACTATTGTGGTAAAATTTAACCTCTCAGTGAATGCATTTTTGTAGCTTCCCCTGTCAAATATATTTGTATCCATTAAAAATAGCAGTCAAAGGTCAAATTCTGAAAATCTAACATATTATATATGTGAAAACTAAAGCCAAAGATTAAAATTAAAAAATGGTGGGAAGCTAAATTACAAACACTGTGGACTCCGCAATTTCAAAAGTTTCGAAGCTCCTTCAAAGAAAACTACTTAGAAAGAGTCTTAAGAGTTTAAAAAAAAAAATAGATGATTGCATGGCATACTTTTAAAGTCTTACAGATGTTAATTTTGTTTAGGTAAACACATGACCTATAATAAACAGAAACACCTTTATAGTTATGTAACTGAGAATGCAGAAAATGTGAAGCCACAAGAAAAAAGTAACAAAAAAATTTAGAAACATCTACTTGGCTTACTTGGAATGTGCAACCGCAACACTATTGCTTTTTGAATTATAAACAACTAACATATACTTTCATTGTGAAAACAGTTTATGTTCCTTCTAGAAAAATTAATGTTATTTAAATGATTTGGACTAGAGGAAGAAATGAGAATCCAGGTGATTTTACTACTAAACATCTGGATTCATAATATTCACAAAAAAATTTGAAAAATAAATTTTTTTCCCAGTTTTTATGTATGTGTGCCTGTTTTTGTAAGAAGGTATACATTTACATGGGTGTAAATGCATGTGTAGGTCTGAGGTTGATACTGATGGTGAGAAACCATCTTAATTTTGTTCAAGCAGGATCTCTCAGTCAAACTCAGAGCTCATCATCTTGCTAGTCAGTTTCCTCTAAAGATCCATCTCCACCTGGAATTACAGGCAGGTAGTAGCTGGGTACTTAAAGGTTGAGCTAGCTTCTGAACCAGCAAAACCATTTTAGTCCCTGCCTGGTCTTCTCTGTATGTTCTACAACTTTCCAACTCAATTTGTAGAGCTACAGTCAGTGACTAAAAACAGAATGCATGTTTGCTTCTAGGCTATTTTCCTGTCTCCCTAACTAAAATCATGTTCTCTAATACATAACATTACAAAACATACTTAATAAACTAGATAATCAAAAGATAGAAGTGTCCCCTAATAAAAAATAACTGTTTAAACGAGTATGGCAACATCAGCAATCATCATCAAATCAACATATTCTTAACTGAGTCATCTCTCCAGCCCCAAATCAAGATACTCTACTCTAGTAGATTTTTTGAAACTTTCTCAAATCCTTCCTTAAAATGAAAAATAATTCCTTCTATTCCCAAATCAATGAAATACTACTTGCCTCGTTCTTTTCCTAAAATTAAGAAATGGCTGGGTATGGTCGCACATACCATTACTTCTAGTACTTGGGAGCCAGAGGGGCAGGAGGACATCTGAGTCTGAGGCCTACCTATCTACTTGGGGAGATCAGGGTCACTCAGTGAGACCCAGTCTCTAAATGAAAAAAAGAATAATTATAGGGACTAGAAAGATGGTTCAGTGGTTAAGAGCACTTGTTGCATTTCCAGGGCCCAGGTTTGATTCCCAGTACCATATGCAGCTTGTTATTCTAACTTCAGGCTCAGGGGATACAGTTCCTCTTCTGGCCTCCTCTGGGATCAAGCTTGCATGTGGTGCACAGACAAACATGCAGGCAAAATCCATACACATCAAAAAATAAATTTTTAAATAAAGAAATGATGATAAATTATGTCAGCTCAGTTCATTACAACATAGATTGTCTTCTATCCTATGTGTTAAAATGCATGGTCAGGCACTAAATGAAACAGTGATATATGACAAAATGACACTAACAATGTACTACTGAGTTACAGGTGCAAGTTATTCAATGTTGTACATTAATACTCAGTGCTATCTTTCTGCCACTGGATAATACAATTTATTTCTAAAACAATTTTTAAGGGGAAAACAAAGCACAGTATAGCTCAGAAGAGTGTGTGCTTAACATACACAAACCCCTGGACATGAGAATCCCAACACCCCATAAAACTGGACATGGTGGCAGCTCCTGCCTGTAATCTCAGCATTTGGGAGACCAAGGACAGACATTCAAGGTCATCCTCTGCTCTAAAAACTCTTAAAAAAGAAGAAAAGGGCAGATATGGTGGCTTCCACATGAAATCCAAGCACTCAGGAGAGGATGAGGCAAGAGGACTGCTGTGAGTTTGAGGCTGGAGTAGGCTATAGCCTCAGAATGTCAATAATGGCATTATCATTTAGAAACTACTCAAAAACTGCACTCCCATAGTTGCCATGTCATCAAGTGATATATTTCAAATAAATGAATAAGTAAATTTGAAACTGTAAGAGAAAATAGACTACTTTAACATTGTAAGTCAGTGAACAATATGGACTCATACAAAGCCCATGATCCAAAGCCAAAAGCAAGAATTTTGTTAATTAGCAAACATATTTCATAAAATATCAAAGGTCTGTGAAGGGTTAAGAAGTAATCTACTTACATCCATGAAGTTTCAAATACTAACAAAAACTAAATAGACAAAGGAAGTTTTACTTGACAGAAAAAAAGGTTCAAACATGAGCACTCAGAGCATGAGGTTAACAAAATCCACAGCTCCTCATGTGTAAAACAGCAGAGATCCTAGTGATTACTCCTTGTAGTACTACTGAAAATTAAATGCGATGGTCTCAGAAAAGGCTGGCTATCATTCCACTGCATCACAGTAATCAGAGCATATGAGAATCTCAAACTAAAGAGTCAGAACACTTTCTAGTCCAACAGTAAGGATATCTTTAAGAACACATAGGATCGTGGAGTCAATTATTTTGTTTTTTAAGAACAGTTTGGGCAGTGGTGGCGCACACCTTTAATCCCAGCACTCGGGAGGCAGAGGCAGGCAGATCTCTGTAAGTTTGAGACCAGCCTGGTCTACAAGAGCTAGTTCCAGGACAGGCTCCAAAGCTACAGAGAAACCCTATCTTGAAAAAAAAACTTAAAAAAAAAAAAAGAAAAGAACAATTTTTCCTTTAATATTATATTGGGGGAAAATATTTCAATATAGCATAGGTTATTGATGACCAACTATTCCTCATTCTACAGTCACTTGTGAATTAATACAGACATTTTAAACAAGCACTCCTTTGATCTAGAACTCTATGCTCACTCAGACCTAGAACCTTTGTTTCCTATGTAGGATTCAAACTTAACATTGGTATTTTCTAGTTTGTACTTCCCCTGAGTATGTATGTTTATTCTAGGAAATCTCCCTGTGCAAACCTAAGTTTCTATGTCAACAAGGTAATCATTAAATTATCTCCTGAAATCCAACCACTAGAGACATTCATAAACTTAAAAACAGAAAATCGAGTATGGATTTCTTCAAATTCTCTTTCAGCAAATTAGCTATAAAAGTAAGTTATACAATCCTGACTCATCTGGCATATAAGTAAGGCTCTCCTAAAATAAAGCAGTTCTTTACTTCTACTTGAACTAGCTTTAATTTTTTTTAGAGTCTACCCAGTGTAGTAGCCTCAGTTTGAGACCAACAATGACCTTAAACATCTGATGCCGGTCCTCCCAAGTACTAAGATTACAGGTTTCTGCCATCATGCCCATCGTTATCTTTACCAGCTTTAATAACAAAAATAAATACAGAGGGCAAAGACTTAAAAAGAAAATTAACAATCTTAATTTTTAATAAATGGCTATAAGGCTACTATTAATGAAATTATACTTTTTCAAAAGCTAAATGCTTGTTTTACAACTAAAGGAGGAAAACAAAGAAAATATTAATTTAGTACAAAAACTCATCTTTCCTGTCATGTAAAATATACTTAGCACTTCCATCTTTTTCTTTGTCTTTAAATTTCAATATATGTAAGAAAGCCCAACAAGTACAATCTATTTGCTCTTATTATAAAAAATAGATTGAACCCTCATCAGAATAAATTAACAAATCTGAATCTTAAATAACATAGGTATAAAAACTAGCAGTAAAAATATTTCAAGAAGACTAGCCAGTCTTCATTAATGAAAGGAAGAGGTCAAATATGATAAAGCAAAAGTCATCTTTTCTATGGCTTTACAGTCTAATTATGAGTATGGGGCGGGCTATACATTTACTTGTAATTTTTACTGTGTCAAAATTTTTGCTCTTAACCACACCCACATTTTACAATAACATTTTTATTTTAATAATCCATTTCATTTTGCCTTTCATTAGACTCAAAAGTACAAGTTGATAATGTTTAATAAAAGCTACACTAATCCAATAAATGAACAAATATTTACTGAGTAGGTACCATGTGCCAGGCAACTAATCTTGAAGTATGATCACACTGGAAACTAGCAAATAGTACACTAGGCAAATTTGGGGTCTATCCACTCTCTTTCAGGAAAAACAAAAACTTTGTTTTGTAGGTCTTAACAACCATGGCAATCTCAAGTAGCAATAATGGGGAAAAAAAGTCACTCAGAATCTAGATTTTACTCCTATGAAATAAATAGGAGACAATTATCTTAAAAGTTTGTGCCAATGAATAAATCCTTTGGGCAATTCACTCAAAACGGTTTACCAACCTTCTCGTTTTACTCTTTCCTACTAGACAAATTTGGAATTAGAAAACCTACTTCACAGTAGTGGTAATTATAACACATCTTACATCAAATAGCAATTTCTATATCAATAAAGCAAAAGTTTTAGTTTAAATTCAGTTAATTTATCATAAACAACTACAACTGGAAACCAATTAAAACTAATTTCTATTGTAAAGAGAGAACCAAAGGGCTTTTTGTTCTACATCATAAAAGTAGCATAGACTCTAGGACCAGTCTTTCTTTGGAGACCAAACTATAAACATTCTAGGCTATGCATTTTCAGTGTAAGTATCCTCTTGTATTCCAGTACAAGTATTCTCAACTCTAACTATAATAGAAAAGCAACCACAGTATCTAAATGAACAAAATGAACAGTCCAGGTATACTTGGGGGTGAGAAGGACTTTCCAAAATCAAAGGGACACCCAGATCCAGGATGTTGGAAAAAAGTTCCAGGGTTTCTTGGTCTTAATGTTCTTTTGTTTTTTTAAAGATTTATTTATTGTGTATACAGTATTCTGCCTGCAAGCATGCCTGCAGGCCAGAAGGGGACACCAGATCTCATTACAGATGGTTGTGAGCCACCATGTGGTTGCTGGGAATTGAACTCATGACATTTAGAAGAGCAGGCACTGCTCTTAACCACTGAGCCATCTCTCCAGCCCAGGTCTTAATGTTTTATATCCTGACCCCATCATGATGGCACATCTTTAATCCCAGCACTCAGGATGCAGAAGCAAGCAGATCTGAGTTCCAGGTTAGCCTGATGTACATAATGAATTACAAGTCCACCAAGTATAAAGTGAATGAATCATTGTCTCTAGAAATAAACTTCACATTTAACCAATATGTGGATTTTCTTACACTGTTTACAGCTTTGACAAAGCTTACAATTCCAAATAAGTAAGTGACATTTAAAATATCTAGTGACACTTAAAATTAAAAATCAAATTCAATAAGTAGATTAAGACTTACTAAACGCTTCAGCAATGTCTGTGGTATTGGTATTTCATTCCATCTGGGGATCCACATTTCTGCAAAAGACAGAATAGATTTATTAAATCCTATGTATGACATATCACATCTGCAGTAATTTCTAAGGAACCTACAGACCAAGAAATACAGTTTATGAACAGAATAATACAAGCAAAAGACAGGAAAATTGTGACTAGATCTTAGATTTGGAAGTGCAAAAGCTGACTTTGAGAACAAGTTACTAAAATTATAAGCCTAAGTCTCAGTACAAAAACTCCAAAGGAGTAATTATTGAGTTCCTGCATGAATTGGATTGAATATCCAGGGTTGAAACTAGAGAAAATAAGTGACAGTACAGAATTAATCCATACTAATCTCCCATCTAATAAACTTTCAAGTCTTCTAAAGAGACCTTTGCTACCTATCTCCAAGATCATTCCCATATCACTTCATATCTACCATGTGCTAAAATCAACATAACATAATCATGTGTATAATCAATATTTCTAAATGTTATCATAGACATCATTTCAAATTCCTATCAACTATACTATTTATTTGACTAACACTAATTCCTTAAGACTTATTTTATGACTTTTTGTCTATGTGTGGATATTCTGGAGCTGGAGTTACAAGCAAGAGGCACTTAAATGCTGAGCCATTTCTCCAACACTCTTCAACTCACTGGGCTCCACCTGCCTCTGATTCCCAAGTGTTGGGATTACAGGTGTGTTACACCACCAGCCCTCCCACCAGCAATACTAATTCTTACACATGCAGTTGGTTTATCAAAACTCACTAGTTATCTTACACCTCAAGTACTTTCTGAAATAAGGACAGGTTTTTCATTTGCCTGAATTTTGTATGATTACAATTATCACAAAGTAAGAGATAGATAGGTGTTCCATTAGAGCATCTATGCTCGCCCCACCCAATCCGACACCCCCCCCCCAGAGTCTCCTGACAAAGGAAAGGCTCCAAAAAGCCCAGTTCAGCATTCTTGGCGGCTATTACACCTTCCTCCCCTGAAGTTGCCAGCAAGTTAAGTCCCTGCCTATGCACTTAACCTTTGACCATAATAGGCACAAACTCAGCTTGTGTGGTGGACATGTCATCATCCCTTGCCTACAATCTATAAGATCTCCTTGCTTTAGTTTGGGAGCATGACTTCTCAGGCCTAGGTCACTGAGGCCGGTGAACCCACCTGGGAGCTGCTTTGCTCAGTATACCTCTTGTTATCTTGGTTCGATCTGGCATAATGAGTTGGTGGAGAAACTTATTATGGGGGGGGAACCTATTAAGAGGTCTAAGTGGTATAGCACTTAACATATGGAAACCCTGAATTTGAAACAAACAAAAATATAAAGAAAAACAAACTGAAAGTTAAGGTCATGCCAGTACTCGGGGTTGAACCAAGAACGTTTAATGTCAGCTTAGGTTATATACAGGAGACTATGTCTCCACCAAAAAGACACAGTGAGATGTCTCACCAGGTAAAAATTATTTGCTGACTAGGAGAACGACAGGAACTCATATGGAAAAGAGAACTAACTCACACTGGTTTTCTCTGATCTACAAACACACAAAACATTTTTAAAACCTTAATATGAAATTGTAGCAATTTAAGATTTTAAAAAAAAGACCTAACGTTTAAGAATTAAGCTATCAAACTAACTTCTTAGGAGTTGTTTGCAAGTGCCCTCCCTGTTTATGTATCAAATCTAAATTCATATTTGTATAGCATAAACAAGAAATATAGCAAGGATCTGTTTAGAAGTTACTATTAAAGTAGGTACTAAAATATCTTCATAAGAAAGCAAAGCAAAACAATGGTCTTCAAATTTTTAAACCTCTAGTGTACTCTGACCTTAAAAGAAGATTTTTGTGAACTGAGTCAATCTTAACACACAGGAAACTAAATTGACTAAAGGCAAGGGATGCCAGCCAGTGGGAGAAAGAAGGCTTCCCTAGCATATGAGTTCCCTGGTTCAAACTAGTATCATTAAAAGTAAACAATAATCTGATGTAGGGTCCTTTAAAGGGACAGGAAATGTTTAAGAAATATTGAATAAAAAGAAAGTGTTTCTAGCATTTCTAAGAGAACTTCATCATAGTGGTCTAGTAATATGATTTTGACTAAGTCACGATACCAATCTAAGAAATTTTTAGGTTCTGAAACCACCAAAAGAAGGTTTTTGATCTCACTTTACAGCAGAGTGAAATTATTAACACTGATGAAATCTAGCACAGGTTCTCCTTTCTCAAAGTTGAGAAAATATGGAATAATATTTTGTCACCCTTCAAAATGGGATGAAAAGTCCAGTTCAGTTGAAGTAGAACAGCAGTCTGATTTTCTACAAATTCCTACCTGTCTCACAGATCTTAAAGTGTACTTTGTGCTCTAAAAATAAACTTCAGGGAATAGAAATAAGCACACAATGCTGGCCCTTTGGCAGTACAGGTCAAGAACAACTTTGCTGCTTCTTTAATCCCTTGAATTTTTAAACTCTGAGATTAAAATCTAAGAACTCTGAACTTTGAGAAAATGTTTACAAATATAGGATAGTGAGACATTTGCAAGGCACAGAGGGAGTACTGGGGAAATCCAAGCATTTTGTCCAGCCCGATCAGTCCCAAAATAAAAAATAAAGGCATCAGAATCACTTAAGAAAACCACTTTAAACCGGGCAGTGGTGGCGCACGCCTTTAATCCCAGCACTCGGGAGGCAGAGGCAGGCGGATCAGAGTTCGAGGCCAGCCTGGTCTACAAAAGCTAGTTCCAGGACAGGCTCCAAAGCCACAGAGAAACCCTGTCTCGGGGGAAAAAAAAAGAGAGAGAGAGAGAGAGAGAGAGAAAAAACTGCTTTAAAACTAAAATCAGAAACGCAGGCATGATGGTTGACACCTGTAATCTCATAACTCCAGACTAAAACTATTTCAAATACGTACTTACACACACACACAGTATGTATTTTAAAACCACCTTGGCAATCTGAACTGAATGGAGTATGATTACTGGTACACATTAACCACTTAAATCTTGTGGCTAAAGAGATGACTCAGAAGTTAAGGTACTTGTTGCTCTTGGGTAAAACAAGGGTTTGGTTCCCAGTACCCCAAATGGCTCGTGACCGTCTTTAACTCCAGTTTGAGAGAATCCAATAACCTCTTTTGACCCCCAAGTGCACCAGGCACGCACACAGTGCAAAGGCATACATGCAAGCAAAACACTCACTCTCATAAAAGGTTTTAAATCTTAAGAAACCCTGAGTTTATTTTCTGCAACCCACAAGGTGAAAGAAGCCTATTCCTCAAGTTGTCCTTTGACCTTCAAATTCAAATTTGAAACACACACACAAATATTATTAAAATAAACTTAAGGTAAAAATGTCTCCTGAAGCACAGACCTCTGGAGCTTTATTAAATAATGTATAAATCCTAACAAGAAATGCCTTTTTAAAAAACCAGTTCACCCCCCCACACACCCGCAAAAGCAGAAGCAGGCAGATCTCTGAATTCACAACCAGCATGGTCTGCAAAGTGAGATCCAGGAGTGCCAGAGCTATTTCATAGAGAAGCGTGTACTAGATAGATAGAGAGATGGAAAGAAAGAAAGATAGATTGATTGATTCGGATTATCTATCACAAAAGATTTGTAATATTCTTAAATTTAGGGTATAAGACATGATGGCTGTCACCTGTAATGCCAGCACTTTCAATGCTAAAGCAGAATTACTACATTAAATTCAAGAACAGCCTATGCTATACAGTAAGATCCTGTTTCAAAAAGCCAAAAATATGCCACCAGGATGGCTCAGAGCTTAACTGTGCTTCCATGTCCAAGCCTAACAATCTTCATGGAAGAGCCAATTCCTAAAGGCTATCCCTGACCTCCATGTTCCCACAAGTACAGAAACACAATTTTTTAAAATAAAAAGGCTGGGGACAGCTCAGTGACCATGTTTTTCTGCCATGTACAAGTTCACATTAACAAAGGAAAACAAAAATACAGAAACAAAAAAATTTGAAATAATGTTAATTATAGAAAAATAGCCTTTGAAAATAAATTTTGAATTAAACCCAGAAGGGGGAGAAATCTGCGAAATGAGGTCATTTACCTTTGAAATGCAGAAATATCTTTCTATGAAAAGAAATTAAAACATAGAAGGCATAAAAACTAAAAATCTTGTTTATAATCAAGGTCAACTGTGAACACGAGAACAGTCACTTTTAAATATGTTTACTAAAGTAGAACAAAACTTAAATGCTTTTATAGCAGAAATCTAAATCTTCACTGCTTACAGAGAATGTTTTTTTGAGGCCGATGACCTTGAATGTCTGAGTTCCTTGCCTCCACTTCCCAAGGGCTAGAAATTGAGATGTATACCACCAAGCAGCTTTCTGCAATACTAGAGATTGGACCCAAGGGCTCTGTGCACGTTAACAAAGCCCTCTACCACCTAAGCTATATCTTCAGACTCAATTTCATACTTACTTACTTTTCCGGTATCTGTACTAACACTGTAAATATTTGGGGATACATCAAACCTATTTAGGCAATTGTCCTGTTTTATTATTCTAGTAGTTTCACAACAGACATAACTCCCAATAAGCAATGGGGGTAAAAAACACAGGCCACAGCCAAAATAGTCCTTGGAATTATTTTTAATCATGCAATTTAAGAGCAAAGATATGAAAGCTGTACACTCTAAACCCTTCACAGAAATTAAGATTCAAGACTCCAGAATAAAAGTCAAGATTATATACCCTATTTACATTATAGGTGAAGAAGCGTCCTGATTGCTTAATCATCACATACATCTGATTCAACATGTAAAATGTCAAAGGGCAAATGAAACAGATTTTAAAATGGTCAAAAAGCGATGTGAAAACTTAAAAAAAACTTACATTATAATCACCTATGTCACATATTCAAAACTATAAATGTCAGTGACATGATCCAAAAATCACTTGTGAATAGCTGCAACACAGCTTCTTTTAATTTTTTGCTATATTAATCCTCTAAAGTTATGGAAACATTAAACGTATTCCAACATAACATAACTAGATAAAGATATTTTTAGTAAAAAAAATTAAGGAATTTGTCCAAAACACTAAGTATTTATTACTATAGTTTTTAAGTAGAAAATACTTGACAAAAAAAAACTTACCTTGATGATGTAATAAAATTATCACATATACCTTTGTAGGTCAAATAAACCCTCATGTGCCAGTACACTTTCCCATTAAATTAGCTTGAGTAATTCACACACTGAATATAAGCAGTATCATAAAGATAATACATGGTTCTCCATAAAATGTAATTTATTTATCTTGGTTATAAAAGTTGCCTCAAAAAGCTAGGAATTTAGCAGTTACTATATCATTTATTAAAGTGAAAAAAACTCAAAATTTCATTTAAAATTTCTAATCTTCAGCTGTTTACTTTTTCTGTTAAAATTATAGCTCCAAGGGCATTATAAACGCATTGCCTATTTAGTTTAACTTCTAACAGCATCATACAAAACACCTTCTTCTCAATTTCTAAAGAAATATTCGACAAATGTCAACGACACATTCTATCAGCTGCAAAGAGAAAATCCTAATCTTAAAATCTGTTACAAGAATATAAGATTAAAGATACCTTTGTGTATAGTCTATCCTCAAAAGATAGATTTTAAGCCTATTATTTTCTTTTGTATACAATATAAACTTCAAAAACATGCAAAAATACTTCATTGAGTGAACACAAAGACAATAAAAATAAGTATTAACCTTATTACCTATATGAATCAAAACCAAATAACACAAACTTAATTTTCTATAGATTTCCAAGATAAGTAAATGTGCAATCATTTTAATTAATTGTTTTTTTTTTTTCCAAAGTATCACATATTTTCTCTGGCAATTACTTAAAATAATTGAACATTATTTCTGGATTCAAGCTTGCATGAACAGATTTCTTTATGTAAAATAGTAGTCAATTTTCTTTATTCACCTTAATATTGACCTATTAAAATATAAACGCAGTAGGCTCGTGGTATGCTAAACCCAAAACCTTTTGTGCTTGAAATTATTTCTCTTTTCGGTTCAAAAATAATTACCAAGATGGAGGACAGTGCTTAATTTGCTGAAAATCAGTTTATTTTTGTACTTGTTGAAAGAACAAGCTAGTAATAATGAATAATTTAACCATAAAATAACAAAGACATCCAAGTTTGTTTTTAATTTTTGAAATACAGTTCTTTCAGGAAGCAAGGGGAACAATTATGAAATTTAGGAAGGTGCAGCATGACAGGCGGAGAAGAGTGCTAAATAGCCTATCTTTCAGACTACAAGAACACCACTGGTTTAACTAGGAGATTTAACCCACGCAAAGGCAAGCACCATTTTATTGGGAAGACCAAATAAATGTCTTACTACTGGATATAATTGCATGCGTTCATATAAATTATAGTATCAACTGTTTTAATAGTTAACACAAAAGTATTTTGATTTAGGGTAAAAATATTTTGTCATTTTTTTATAAGCAGTCCATTTGTCTCATTGACAAACTTTAGTGATATTTTTCTACCCAAATGTTAGGAAATATTCAAATATGATAAAAAAAACTTACTTGCTATATAAAATACAGAATTTCCCAGGGACTTTCCTTTATTCTTAAAGATAAATCTCTATTGTCTCCGTCTTCAAAATGGCACACCTTTTGAGGAAAACAAATCATATTCTAAAAAACTTCCTGACGAAGAAGTCAGTAACAAATAGAAATGTGAGAACTTTATATAGAACAAAAACTACTATCGATGCTTAGATCGAACTTAAACACTGCTCGAAAATCTTAGCCTAAATAGCAAGCTATTCAACTTTCTTAAACTTACTTAAATACTTAAAATGTTAAAAATCATTTGCATGGTATCTTAGAGAGGTGAAGGGGGGGAAAACATTTTTGGTACATGTATAGCTGCAAAAGCTTGTTAGCAAAATTAAACAAAGTCTTAAAAGACAGGCAGTATTATTTTAAGCTATTCAAAGGTACATTACATTACAATGGCTATACAAATACTCTCTTAACCACTTAGTAAAAGGGATTCTTGAAGATTTTTTAAATTTCAGATATATATTCATTCATAATCAATTTTTAAAACGATAACTATTAACTGAACACTAGGAATACAGTTATTCAAAAGGAAAAACAAAAAACTAGCAAATTAATTTTATGTTAAACCAACATATTTACCAATCTTACCTGGGAGAAAAAAAAGCTGTATTTATTCAGAATCATCAGCAACCACACTAATTATAATCTGGTAAGTTACCTTTAAAAAAAAAAATAAGAAAAATAATTTAAGTGTTTTGATTTTTACAGACATATTGGCCAAAGACTCCGTATGATGAAAGGAAGAAAATATTCCAAAGACAAGATCCAGGTGGAGATTTAAGAGGTGGGAAGACACAACATGCACATTCGGGATGCAGTTAGTCCTATCTTTAATGTCTATCAGTCTTTGTTTTCCTCATTTGGCACTGTACTGAGAAATACTAGACATTAAAACATTGCAATCCATAAGAAATACAAAAATTCAAATGACTACCAATTTGCTTTCCATTTTCCCTTCTTAAAAATCAAGTAATAACCAAAAGCATAGAAAAAGTTGGCAATTTTAGAGAATGCCATCATCTTAAATTTCTCTTTATCATCTATCTACAAATATCTTACAGTTAAGAGCATTAAAAATCAACTCCAGGAGAAATTAGTGAACTTAAAATGGCCACTGGTTACTTTAAATTTTAAACTACAAGCTATTTGATCTCACCAAATGGGATATTAGTTTTGTCTTTTAAGCAGCTCTAAAACTTGTGGTATCTATGACCTTCATTCAATTTCAAACCAGGGTCCAGAATATTTTGTCTTTCTCCTACCCAATTTATCATGAAATATCATAAGACCTTAAACTGCTAGTAGTTACTTTTACAATTTCCTAGTCAAAAAGGATTCTGAAGAGCTACGAATTCCCAATCTCTTTAAAAGCACTTTCAGTGATAAAACATTTCAAAGCATTCGTTTGAAAAAACAAAATTAGTACTTCAATTCTGTGAAAGCAAGGTATGCGCAACTCATATACCATGCACTAACCTATAAAGGGTAGTCCAACTGTTTTTTTACTGGAAATACCCTGAGACATGGTCCAGTAAACCCGTATCTTTGATTTTCGATGGACTACGTAAGTCTCCCCATCATTGCCTTTACGCAATTCTTCACCTTTATAGCACAAGGATTCCGCAGAATAAAAGACAAATTCAAAATTACACAAAGGTCTGTACATTCCTAGCTGCTTCTTCCAACAATTAAACTTGAATTACCTCAAGTATTTTTAAATTAGTATGCAGAAAACTGCGGTTTTCGTTGGAACTGGTTTTTCAATCCTGTTCCGTTTTTAAGCACATCTCGACTTTATACTTGCAACAAATGCAACAAATATGGCCCCTCTTCATCGCCCATCACGGGCAGTCCTACTTCACTATTTACACTATGGAAAGTAACTTCCGGAACAACTGTGCTATTAGAATATTCCTTTAAAAAACTTTTTCGATTACGATTTGTAATACTATAATTCTGCCTTTTTAAATAACAAGATGAATTTTAACTTTTAAAGGGTAGCAACTGACTCAAGAACGTTTTAACACTCAGGTGTGTGAGAAGTTACCCATTAGGACTCTTTCCACTCAAAAAAAAAAGTATCCAACAGCATAGTTACGCTCAAATATCAAGATGCCAAATGGTCTAGGCAAAAGCACTCGGTAAAAATAAGATCTATTCATCAAACGTCATCACCTAGTACCGAAATTATCAAATCTGCTTCCATTAAATTGCCTTGTTGGCGTCGTCATGTTTCAAATATCAGAAGCACTCCTGTAACTTGCCTTTTCTAAAAGACAACAAATGTCACAGACGTTTAACGAGCAGTAAGATACCTTTGCATCTAGAAAACAGTCCTTCTCAAAAACAGCTTGGAAAGAGTTAAAAGCCAACACCCAACAGGGAGATGGGGAAAAGACAAGTTTTATTAGGGTTTAAGCGAAGTGAGAGGTTCCATTGTCCTTTTAAATCAGACCCTGAAGATGGGTTCCCACCTCACCGGGAAGAGATTTAAGAGACCGTCTCCGGAGGCTTCTTGTTGTTTCACGCTAAGTAGCAAAATAACTCACCCGAGCAGGCAGGGGCTCCGTGGCGCGGCCGCCGCCCTCTCCCCGCAGGCTCGGAGGGCAGCCCGGCGCCCGGCTGGCTGTGCAGAGGGAACGCGGGGTCCGACCCACTGCCCGGGTGGCTTCGGCTCTCGGCGAAAGCACCCGGGGCTGCGAGTGGAGAACCGGCAACCAACCCGCCGCCCCTCCCGCCCGCCCTCAAGGACGTGGTGCTTTTCCTCCCAAGGACAAAGGACAATAAAGGAGCGGGGGAGCAACTCACCGGGTCGAAGCGCGGCCGCCAGCGCCTTCGGCTCGCTTTTCCTCGCATCTCCGGGACTGCTCGCCCGCCGCAGCCTCCTGCCCACGGCGCCGGCCGCCTCCCGGCCGCGCACCCGCGGCTACCGCAGCGGAGCCACGGGCGTCGCGGGCCCGGCCTTCCCGAGCACCTCTGCCGCGGGCTCCCGCACCCGCGCGCGGCCGCCGCGCTTCGGCCGCGGCCTCCTCGCTCCCCCGGTGCCCTCCGGGACGGCCGGGACGGCCGGGCGCCGCTCTCAGCGCAGCAGCGAGCCCGTGGGCCGCGGCGGGCCGCCTGACAGCTCTGGTTGCTGCTGTCTCTCCGGCCATCTTGTGCCGTGTGTGGTGTCTCTCCCGTCTCCTCGCTCGGCTTTGCTCCCTCCTCCTCCTCCCCCCCCACCCGCCCCACACACCACACAACATGGCCTCTTCGCTGCGGCGGTGGCTGCGGCGGCGGCAGGAGCTCCGCCGCGTTCCAGCTCGCTCCCCTCCCCCAACCTCCCGCCTGCAGCCCCGGGACCCCCAGTGCGCACGCGCGCCACCACCAGCCCGCCGCGGCCATTGGCTGGGTCGGCTTCCTGCCATCGCTTCCCGGAGCGGCCTCACGCACTCTGGTTGGTGCCTTCCTCCCTCCTCGACAACATCTTACTGCACACGATTGGTCAATTCAGATCCCACCTCTTCCAACTTCTCAGCGACAATAGGATTGACTTAGTGCCAATCATTCCCCGTGGGCGGTTCGGCCTAGAAGTCCCGGCCTGCGATTGGCAGATGGTGAAACCTTTGGGTTTGCGGGAGAGACGTAGCTTTCTGCTCCGCAGTGCGGAGTCCTCGGAGCTATTTGGTTTGTTCTGGTACAGGCTACGACAGCCTCTCGCTCTGATCAGTAAAAACTTAGGATTTGCTATTTCCGATTTGAGATTTTTTTTTCGTCTTCAAAGAAAAGGGAGTGGTGAAGCAAAGATGACGTGATTAGCAAGATAGGCAAAGACTATGCACGTTCTTCACTCTTAGGCAAGCAGCCATATCCTCAGGATTTTCCCCCCAAGCCACCAGACCTACCTTCAGGCCACAGAGACAGGAGCAGCGATTTTATGATCAGCACGTTCCCTAACTTAATATATGACTTGATATGCCATTTATTTGAGATAACCTGTTATCATACCCAGTGTCCTAAGGCCTTAACAACCCAGCCTCATATTCCTGATTAGCTGGATTCCGGAGGATTTGTCGAAATGGTAGATTAAACGTGAACAACAACGTCTGCCTGACCAGCTTTCCCCCAAAGCATTACACCAAACAAGTTTTCATTTCCTCTCAGGAAACTCCACTTTTTTCCATTTCTTCTTCCCACTTCTGCCTGGAATCAACTTTAGTCAGAACACAAGTGAACATCTGAATCGTCCTCCAGTAGCTAAGGAAAGAAGTTGTTCTCTCCCAGTAGTGGCATTTAGAAATGTTTCTTTTAGCAAGGGACGGGAGGAGGGGGAGATAGGCGCTATTTGTTTTCATGGGAGAGGAAAAAACATTTTGACAAGTGTTGGGATGGCAGGGACAACGCTCAGATCCTCTTGAAACTTTGCTCGTTGGTTATGATCAGAATGTTGAACATAGACCCAAGAAGTAATTCTAGCCCCCCTTTTAAATTCGGGGAGGGTGATACAGGGTCTTTCTACCTGCCCTTGGCTGTACTGAAACACTATGTTAATTTTTTAACGTTTATTTAACTGTGTGTGTGTGCGTGCAAAACAATAATAATTGAAGTCATGAATTTGAGGCGATGGGAAGACACGTGTGGAGGTAGAGGACAACACACAGGAGGCGGTTTTCTCCTGCTCCAATCATCAGGCTTGTCGGCAGCGTACCTTCGTCAGCAAGCCATCGGATTGGCCCTTCTAGCAACGTCTTAAGAATCACATTACTGGAAGGCCTGGACTTCTTGCTCAAGCCTTTAATCCCAGCAAGAAGATCTCTGTGAGTTCGAGACCAGCCTGGTCTATAGAGCGAGTTCCAGGACAGCAGGACTACAAAGAAACCCCAACTCAGGAAGAAAGAAAAAAAAAATCACATATGGAGGCTGGAGAGATGGTTCAGTAATTAAGATGTCATGTACTGCTCTTCTAGGAGACGTGAGTTCACACTTTCCAAAACCCACCTCAGGTGGCTCACAGCTATCAGAAACTCCACCTCCAAGGGTATCTGATGCCTGTGACCTCAGAGGGCACCTGCACACACGTCAACATACCCCCACATAGACAATAAATTAATAAAAATAAAATCTCCCATGACCACCCACTGTAACTGGAAGTCGTCTCTCAGTCCCGTCTGGTCCCAGTGGACCGGCTTCTCTCCCAACCTCTGATCCCTGCAGTTGCTTATGAAATAATCAATCAGAGGCTTAATATTAATTATAGTTGTTTGGCTGATGGCTCAGGCTTATTTCTGGCTAGCTCTTACATTTAAATTAACCCATTTCAATTAGATTATATTTTACCACGAGGCTCGTGGCTTGTTACCTCACATCTTGCTTCTCCAGCAGCTGCTGGCATCTTCCCCAACTCTACATTCTTTCTCCCTGTATCTTTGTTTGAATTTCCTGCCTAGCTATATTCTGCCTGGTTATTGGTCAAATCAACTTACTTATTAATCAATGGTAATAAAACATGTTCACAGCAACAAAGAGATATCCCACAGAAACCCACTACAAAAAATAAATAAATAAAATCTCTAAAAATAAAAATCATATTCTGAGGCAGAAGAGATGGCTCAGCAGTCAAGGGAACTTACTGTTCTTAGAGAAGACCTGGGTTCAGTTCCCGGCATCCACCTGGCCTGGCAGCTAACAACCATCTGTTACTACAGTTCCATGGGATCCAATGCCCTCATCCAACCTCCAAAACCACATACATGGTGACATACACACACACAGGAAAAACATTCCTACACATTTAAAAAAAAGAAATATTTTAAAACTTCTTAAAGGAAAGAAAAATAGGGAGGAGATATATAACTGATAGGTAGGTACGTAGAGAAAGAAGGATAAGAAAAATGACAAAGAAAAAAATATTAGGCAATGCAATGGAGCAAACCTGTAGTCTCAAGATAATTGAGAGGCTGAAAATAGAGAACCCACTTAAACCTGGCGGTTTAGGCCCAGTCTGGGCAACATAGCAAGGCCTTATTTCAAAAGACCCAGTAGGTGATCAGATTTAATATAGCATAAACTACTCAGGTAAGAGCCAGGAATTTGTATAGTTATTGGAGTTATTTCTATGCACAGTGGCCATACTTCTTAATAATATACTTTGAGCTATAAACGTTTCAGTAGAAATTAAATTTTCTCAAGGTGCTTTGGGATAATGTTTTTGTACATTGTTAAGATTTGTAACTACTATTGGTTTAATAAAACGCTGATTGGCCAGTAGCCAGACAGGAAGTATAGGCAGGGCACCCAGAGTAAGAGGATTCTGGGAAGAGGAAAGGCAGTTGCCAGTCAGACGCAGAGGAAGCAAGATGAGAACGCCTCCCTGATCAAAGGTACCAAGGCACATGGCTGAACATAGACAAGAATTATGGGTTAATTTTAAGTTGTAAGAGCTAGTTAATAAGCCTGAGTCACTGACCAAACAGTGTTGTAAATCATATAGTTTCTGTGTGATTATTTGGGTCTCTGTCTACTGATTTGCCTACTTGAGATATCCAATCCAGTCTAAATTAATGACCAGACCTGTGTCCACATGGGTGTCAAACTCCAGCTATGCCACCTATAAGTTGCCTAGTGCTCTTGTTTTGCTGCCTCTTTGATCATAGCCCCTACACATAAACTATGGAGTGTTGGGGAATATTGTTGTAAGGTTTGATACTTTTGTTTATACTGTAGAACATTTGTTTAATGATGTAAAGATGTGATGCTTTTGTTCATGCTGTATTTGTTTAACTCTGTGAATCTGTGATTCATTGCCTGTCTAAAACACCTGATGGTCTAATAAAGAGCTAAACAGCCAATAGCAAGGCAGGAGCAAGGATAGGCGGGGCTGGCAGGCAGAGAGGATAAACAGAAGGAGTAAAAAAAACCAGGGGAAGGACATCAGGGGCCAGCCACCCAGCTACACAGCTACACAGCCAGTCACCGAGTAAGAAGGAAAGTAAGATATACAGAAGTAAGAAAAGGAAAAATCCCAGGGGCAAAAGGTAGACAGGTTAATTTAAGTTAAGAAAAATTGGCTAGAAATAGGTCAAGCTAAGGCCAGGCATTTATAAGTAAAAATGACCCTCCATGTGTGTTGACTTGGGAGTTGGGTGGTGGGCCCCCCAAAAAGCCAAAAGAATAACAATGGAGTAACCCCTTCTATAAAGATCCACCCTGGGCAGTTTACATCAAACAGGGTTCTTCCCTAGCTGTCCCACACAAGGTTGTCTTCAGAAAAGCCACCTATCTGCCATACTGAAATTCGATTTCCCTTCGCTAATGACAAGATAATGTTTTGAACATCCATGCATTTATTCTATGGGGGGAGGCACCCATTTGTACCTCAGTGTGTGGAAGTCAGAATAATCAAGAGGGGATGAGTTCCATTCTGTGGGACTCAGATTAAACTCAGGTCAGCAATCTTAGCAGCAAGCACCCTTACCCATTGAGTCATCCCACTGACCCCAGACACTGATTCCTTTAGCCACATCTACATTTTATGTTTAGCCATTCTTCCTTCGAGAAGAGCTCTGATATCCCTTAGAAGTTCCCCAAAGCCTACACTCAACCCCTTCACAGTTCCTTCGCACTTTTCTGAGTTTGTTTTCTATTGCTGTAATCAAACATCCGGACCAAAAGCAACTTGGAGAGGAAAAGGTTTATTTGGCTTCCACATCCCCTTCACCATCCGTCATTGAGGGAAGCCAAGACAGGAACTCCAGCAGGGAAGGAGCTGAAGCAGAGGCCATGGAGGGGTGCCGTTTACTGCTCTGCAAAAATTTCCCCAGCTGACTTTCTTATACCCCCCAGAGCCACCTGCCCAAGGGTGTCACCACCCACAATGGGCTGGGCCCTCCCACATCGATCATGAGCCGAGAAAATGCTCTGCAGGCTTAAAAGCCAGTCTGATGGAGCCATTTTCTCAATGGAAGCTCCCTCTTCCCAAATGACTCATTTGTGTCACATGACAAAAAAACTAACCACCACAGCACTCTATGGCATCTACCAAAGGACCAAGATGCTACCCATTCTTCCTCTGCTTACACTGACTCTAGGAACTGTTGTGTTTGTTTTGTTTCGTGGTCTGGTTTTGCTATGTTGTTTTGGGGGGTCTGTGTTTATTTTTACTGTTGAGACAGAGTCCCGCTATGGAGTCATAGCTGGTCTCAATGTTCCTTTCATCTGCCTCAGCCTCCCAAGGGCTGGTGTTATAGTCAAATCCAACTACAATCAGCTTAGTGTCTATGGATATTTTTCTTTGCAGGAAAAATGGGAAAATCACGTCTTCAACCTCAATCCACCAAATGACCTGTGCGTGTGTTCCAAGTCATTTTCCTATCTAATAAAATCAAAAATAAAACCTGGAATGATAGAATATGTCTCAAACAGCACAAGGGTAAACCTGCACTCATTTATATTGGTGGTCTTGAGAAAAAGACCTGAGAAGTAGCCAGAAAATAGAGCTAGAAAGGCCTTTTTTGTTGTTGTTTTTGTTTTTTTGTTTTCGAGACAGGGTTTCTCTGTGGCTTTGGAGCCTGTCCTGGAACTAGTCTTGTAGACCAGGCTGGTCTCGAACTCACAGAGATCCACCTGCCTCTGCCTCCCGAGTGCTGGGATTAAAGGCGTGTGCCACCACCACCCGGCCGAAAGGCCTTTTTTTACTCTGAATCCTTTTATGATTCTTGAATTTTAAATCATGTGACTACATCACCAATTTTAATTGAAAGGAAAAACAATGATAAAAGGCCAATTAATCTCTAATTACTGGAAAGAAAAAAGTACTGTTAACTTTAAAGAAGTTTGAGTTTTGCTACAATAAACACCTTCAAGTGTTTTATTGTGTTTTAATGAGACAGAGGTCACACAAAGAGCTGGCAATGTGATTCAACTGGTAGAGAGCTTGCCTAGGTTCAATCCTTAGCACCCCCAAAACCTACCACACATGGAACTTGGTACTATATGCCTGTAAACCAAGAAGGGGAGTGGGAGAGTAGGTAGAAAATCAAAAGTCCAAGGTCATTCTCAGCTACAAACTGAGTTTGAAGCCGGTCTTGCCTACACTGAATTCTGCCTCTCAAAAAAAAAAAAGAAAGAAAGAAAGAAAGAAAGAAGAAAGAAACCCTAGAGAGATGGCTCAGTGGTTAATACCAGTTGCTCAGTTGCTGCTCTTTCAAAGGACCCAGGTTCATTTCCCAGCACCCACATTATGACTCATCACCATCTGTAACTCTGGTTCCAAGGGATTCAACACCTTCTGGCCTCCACAGGTACCAGATACATGTGGTGATCAAAACTCACACGTAAATAATAATACATGATAATAAAAATAAAGGTCACACAAAACAAGTCTCCAGAGATTTGCACAGCACCTAAAGTGCTCCTAGTTGAAGATGATAATGTCCTCTGCCTGGGACAGCAGCTTCCATTCCCAAGGGAGCAACCCCATGGCCCCACTGCAGACAAAGCAGGCCTGCCCACAGCCCTCCCCCCAGCTTCTCAGAAGCCTCACTCCATGTTTTTCTCCTCTGCTGGGAGAGACGGAAGGCAGCCACCTGGCTCTTCTCCCTGCATCCCTGCATCCTCTGCAGCGGTCTGCTTCGTGAGCAGTCTCCTTTGCATGGTCAGTGCAGTTCCTCTCCAGGGTGGACAGAAACCCAGGACAGTCCTCAGTTCCAGCTGCCCCTGGCTGCCTGGTGCTCTGCCTCAGCTCTTCCTGGTTATGGGGCAGTTCTGTCCTTCAGACCCTGTCTTAGCCACCATATATCTCCTGCAGCTCCTTTGCCTGACTCTTCTGTTTTTGAATTTATTGTTTCTTTTTAATTATGTGTATGTGTATACGTGCGATTATTTTTACTTATGTGCATGTATGTATGCCTGTGGGTTGGTATATGCGCATGAGGGCCCACAAAGGCTGACGGTGTTGGATCCACCTGAAGCAGGAGTTGTTCTGAGCCACCTGATGTGGGTGCTGGGAGCCCAACTTGGACCCTCCGAAGGAGATCAGTGCATACCCTTAGCCACTGAGCCCTCTCTCTGGCCTCCATTCCTTTTTGGTTTTGTTGTTGTTTTGTTAGTCCTCTTCATTTTCTTTGGTTCAGGGTACATCACACACAGGCTTGAAACACACTGGCTATATATGCCAGGTACCATAATATTATAGATGGCGTGGACCAAAGATTCTGGGTACGTGTTCTTACAGAGAAGAATTATAACCAATGGAGATGGCCAGTCAGGAGTGATAACTCCCACCTGTAATGTCAGCGCCAAGAGGCCCAGACATACGAAGATTGCCACAAGTTTTAGACTAGACTGGGCTACATCGCAAGTTCCAGGCCAGTCAGATCTAATATCAAAAGGGGGGCGGGAGGGATGACAGGGACAGATTGGGGGAAGTGTTGGATTGTCTCTCACCTCTATTGTGGGGCGGCACCATAGTCTGTCCATGTCCAGACTCGTCGAATTGCACTTACTAAAATATGTGCTGTTCTTCATATGTTAATTCTACTTCAAGAAAATATCTCAGAAAGTAAAAAAAAAGTTCATTTTACAACGTCTTCAGAAACACTTCTCAGCCAGGTGTGGTGCCAAACACCTTAAATCCCAGCATTCACCAGTTTAAAATCAGCCTCAGCTCCAGGCTGCCAGCCCAAGAAAGGAAGAAAAAAAAGCTACAACCAAACAGACCCCCACAAGGAAAATGAGAGAGGTAGCTTTTCCCAGCTGAGGATTGGGAGAACAATACTGTGAAAGGGTGTTGGGGACTGCAGACCCCTAGACCCTGAATTTTCTGTGACCCCTTGCCTGCTGGAGTAAACAGCTTGTTTTCCTGTGCTTGCAGCTGCTCTGAGCATGAGACCCTCATGAGTTCCTGATGGCCGGGGAGTGGTTTCTGGTGGGCTTGCAGTTGAAAGATCCCGAGAGCTAGGGCGTGGCCATTAGTCAAGAAGAGCCATACATAAGTTTCCTTGTAACACAATAAAATTGGCATTCTTGGTTCAAGGATGACCCTTGTCTCTCTCTCTCTCTCTCTCTCTCTGTGTGTGTGTGTGTGTGTGTGTGTGTGTGTGTGTGTGTGTGTGTGTGTGTGTGTGTGCATGTGTGTTTCAATCTCCAGCCCCTTGCCAGACTCACAAACCGTCCTGTGGTGCAGGCAACACAGAAGGAGACACTTCCTAAAGAACCAGAAAGCGTTCATAGAAATAGTGATAAACAAACCAACAGAGTACAAGTGAAAACTTCAATTAGAAAGAATGGTAACATTGAGAAAAGCCACAGAGGACAAGTCAAGAAGTGCAGGGAAAATAATGAAGAGGAAAGAGGGGGACAAGGGTGTGAGGGTTCATCCTCTGATAACTTGGCTCTAGAAAAACAGAGATACTGACAAGGAAAGATCCTAGAATGACGCCGAAAAACTCCCCGAACTGAAGAGTCTAATTTCCAGGTGAAAAGCCCATCAGGAAGTCAGAGAAGCAGCTGAATATAGACCGCCACAGAAGCCGGTCATTGTGAAATCCCAGACACAGGGGATAACGGTTCCTTTGATGCTACAAACTTTGAAAGAAAAAAGTCACGTGCTTAAAACCAGGAGTAAGAATAGCTTCAGGCTTCTCAGCTGCACCCCTGAAATCAAGAAGATAGAAAAGATGAGTAGAGAAGAAGCGCTCAGTTGGCAAAGAGGACCTGAGAAAAGTCCAGGTCATGTATGCCTGTAATCCCAGCACTGAAAAGGCAGAAGCAAGAGGATTTCTGGAGTTTACTTATGGGCCAGTCCATTGCAATTGAAAAATTATTAAGACACTGTCTCCAGAAGGAAGAGGGGAGAGGGAGGGAGGGAAAAAGGAAGGAAGGAAGGAAGGAAGGAAGGAAGGAAGGAAGGAAGGAAGGAAGGAAGGGAAAAAAAGTACTAAGGGAACATGATTTTCATGACAGTATTTTAGATCTACCTAAATAAACCAGCAGTTTTGGGGGCAGAATGAAGACATTTTAAATGCATGATCTCAAAAACTATCTCTCATGTAGTTTTCTCAAGAAGATAACAGGTGATGGATACCATAGGGCCAAAAATCAAGAAACAGGGAATTAAGAGGGCTAAGGAGAGGGCTGAAGAAATGGTTCAGAGCTAAAAGCCTTGATTGCTCTTCCAGAGGAACTGGGTGCAATTCTCAGCACCCACATCATGGCTCACAACTCTCTGTAACTATAGTCCCTGCCTGACACCCTTACACAGGCATACACACACAAGCAAAACACCAATGCACATTAAAAATGCATAATTGTTTATAAAAAGAGTGTCAGGGAGATGGCTCAATAGGTACAGGCCCTTACCCACCAATCCTGTCCACCCAACTTAGATACCTAGAACCCACGTGGTAGAAGGACAGAATCGACTCTCACAAGTTGTCCTCTGACCTCCATACACAAGCTGGGGGCACAGGCATGGTCTCACACCCATACACACACACACAAACAACTAATGTACTAAAGACAGAGGGAATTGGGAGCAGAAGAAAGACAAGAACCTTTGTAGAAAGAAAGCAGAACCCTGGGAGGATGGGACAGGAGATCCTGGTGTCAGCTGTGCTCTGAGTAGAGAGGACCCAATCAGCATCACTCAGGGATACCAAGGAAGGAACATGGTCCCTTCCCACTGCTCTTTCCTTTCTACCTGAGGCATTTGCCCTGGCTTCCAGACAAACTTTCCTCTTCTCTCCTCAGCCTCATCTGGCTCAACTGAGGAGTCTCAGTTGTCCCCTACATCTTACACAAGACAAAAAGCCCTGGCCACATCCCTGCCCCTGGCCCAATCCCTTCCTCCTGTTGCTGTCCTGCCGGTGGTCTAATGATGCTGCACCCAGTATTCCCTCAAGACATTGCCCAGGAGAGGTTCCAGTTAGTTCCCAGGGAGCTGAAGCAGACTGCAGCCTGAGAGTGTTCTGCTGTCATCTCCTGGGACTTTCTACCAATGTGTGACCACAGGAGAACACCTTGCTATACAGGTTTTCAGGATTAAGGGTTAAGTGATACCTGTCCAGGTGACTTTTAAAACCAGTAAAGAACAGGAAAAAGGTGCTGACTAAAAGCTGGGAGAAGTGAGTCACCTCATCTGATTGACATGAAAGGTTGGAGAAAGGGAATCTTAGGAGGCCCTAAAGACACTTAACATACTTTATTTCTTAAGTTGAGATGTCGGTACAGGAGTACTTTGGTTTTGTTTTTGTTTTCGAGACAAGATTTCTTTGTGTAGTCTTAGCTGTTTCAGAACTAGCTCTATAGATCAGGCTGGCCTTGAACTCAGAGTCTCACCTGCCTCTGCCTTCTGAGTGCTGGACTTAAAGGCTTGCAACCCCACCACCCAGTCTTTGTGTTGTTATTTGTTACATGTATGTAAATATGTGTGTCAGTGTGTGCTTTATATACATCTTAGCATACAAGATTGTTTCATACATGGATGTGTCTATAATTTAAACTAGATTAATGAGATATTTCAAATACAATTCAAGGAGAAAGCATGGGATATGGCTAAGTAGTAGAACTTGGTCTAATGTGCTGCTTGGTTTTTTGGTTTTGTTTTTTGGAATTTTTGTTTTGTCTTGTTTCGTTTGTCAACTTGATACACGTTAGATCACCTGGGAAGAGAAATCATCAATTAACAAAGTGCCTCCATCAGATTGGCTTTGTAGGCAAATCTGTGAGGTTGTTTTCTTGATGTGAAAGGACCCACCCACTATGGGTGGTGACACTCCTGGACAAGGGGTCTTGGGTTGGAAAAGAAAACAAGCTTAGGGAGTCATGGGAGAGCAAGCCAGTAAGCAGTGTCTCCCCATGGCCTCTGCTTCATTTCCTGCCTCCAGGTTCCTGCCCTAAATTGCTGCCTTGACTTCCCTTAGTAGTTGGTGTAAGCTACAGTAAATGCTTAGGAGACCAAGTTGCTTTGGCCGGACTGTTTTACCACAGCAATAGAAAGCTAACTAATACACCTAGAAAACTCAAAGTTTGATTCAAAACACCAGAGAAAAATAAATCCAAGGAACTAACACTGTTAAAAAAAAGACCTAAGGCAAAACCAAACTGATTTGACTCTACAGTGTTTGAGGAAAAGCAGCTCTGTGAAACGGGATAGAGGAGCACCCCTAATTGTGCCCATGGTGACTTCCTGCCCAGTGTTCTGTTCCCACCATATCTGCTCGAAGTAGTCCTTACGTGTGTGAGAGGACTCAGAGTGATAAGTGGTCAGAGGGACCAAGAGGGAAAGAATAGCATGAGAAACAAATGCTGAGGCTTGTAGGAAGCATCCCAGCAAAGGGTGTCAAAACCGCCTCCCACCCCAGTCTCTTGAGGAAGAACAGGAGCTGGGCATTAACACTCAGTTCTTTCATTGCAAGCAAGAAAACACCAACATGCTAGCCACTATTTTGTATGAAAACCAACCTGGCTGGGTGGTGGTGGCACACGCCTTTAATCCCAGCACTCGGGAGGCAGAGGCAGGCAGATCTCTGTGAGTTCGAGACCAGCCTGATCTACAAGAGCTGGATCCAGGACAGGCTCCAAAGCTACAGAGAAACCCTGCCTCAAAAAAAAAAAAAAAGAAAAGAAAAGAAAAGAAAACCAACTTCAAAATGCATCGGCAAATACGAGCATTCACATGCACTATCTTACATGCAGTTCCCCTGTTCAGAAATTCAGGAGCACCTCAGTGTTGTGATTCTGGTACAGCGTCTCTTATGAACTTGCAATCACAATGTCACCAGGGCTGCCATTATCTGAAGGCTTGACTGAGCCTAGGGGACCTGCACCCAAGATGGTTCATGCTTAAGGCTATTGGCAAGAGGCCTCAGTTTCTCACTTACACACACTGACCGTCTCTGTTTGAACGTGCCCAGATGAAAAGAAGCTTCTCCCAGAGCAAAGAGCACAGGAAGGACACAAAGGTGAGAGCTAGAAGCCATCCTGTCCTTGTTGCCCTAACAACAGAAGCTGAATAACATCATCATTTCTCCAATAGCTTTTTGCTTATACAGGTTAGCCTTGCTTAGTAAGGAGACCCCAGCAAGACTCCAGGAACCGTGGAGGTGGCTGAGCAGACGAGAGCACTTGCTGTTTAGCGTGAGAACCTGAGTTCGGATCCCCAGCACCCATGTTAAAGTCAGGTGTAGCCATGAGGACAGTACTGTGAGAGACAGTGGCGTAACGATCCCTGGGGCTTGCGGGCTAAGCTCCAGGTTCAGTGAGAGACCCTGTCTAAAGGGAACAAGATGGAGAGTGAGAGAGAAGGACTCCCAGTGTCCTCCTCTGGCATCAGGGTGAGCACAAGCATGCACACATATACCCAGGCATAAACTATACATTAGATAGATAGATAGATAGATAGATAGATAGATAGATAGATAGATAGATAGATAGATAATAGATAGATAGATAGATAGATAGATAGATAGATAGATAGATAGATAGACAGACAGACAGATAGATAATAGATAGACAGATAGTTTAGATAGCGGGACTATAGACACGGCTCAACAGTCAAGAACACTCGCTGCTTTTGCAGAGGACTGGTTGAGGTTTGATTCTCAGAACCCACATGATGACTCACAAACATCTATCAGTCACTCCAGTTCCAGGGGATCCAATGCCATTTCCTGGCTTCCGTGAGAACAAGACATGAACAAGGTATATACGTTCAGCCAAATACTCATACACGTAAACTAAAAATAGATATTTAAAGAAGAGACTCAACTGGCTCATGGTGCCAAAGCTCAAAATATGATAAAAATAAATAGAGTCAATGTACTTTTTAAAGTTCTTTCCCTTTAACTCAGAAAAGTTGAGTCTTATTAAACTTCAAAATACAGTATAAAGAAATGTATAGTTGCGGTCAACCTAGAATACCAGAGCCAGATTCACAGACCTAAAACAAAGCTCAAGGAACAGGGGTTTTGTTGTTGGTTTTTTATTTTGGCTTTGGTTTTTGAGACAGGGAATCTCTGTGTAGCCCTGGCTGTCCTGAAAGTAGCTCTTCTGAAAGTAGATCAGGCTGGTCTTGAACTCATGGGTCCACCTGCCTCTGCCTCCCAAATGCTGGGATGCTGCTTGTCAGGAACAGGGTTTTAAGACTCATGCAATTGGCGAAAGGGTCTTGACTTTGAGAGACAGGGCACCAATGAGACAAGGGTTCTTTTTGCCCAGCTGATTGCTTGATCTAGTTCCAGGCCTCAGAGCCAAGAGGGGAAATCCACACAGGACCCAGTGATCAATCTGAATTGGCAAGATGAGGCTGGGCATCTAAGAGAGCAAGACAGAGCTAGTGAGAAGGCTCAGAGAGCAAAGTTACTTCCATCTACACAGACATCTGCTTCTATCCCTGGGATCCATGAACAGCCAATCCCCTCACAATGCACATTGACTATATGGCACCATGGCACATGAACCTACACACATGAATACACAGACACAAGTTGCCCTCGGACTGCTACATATCAGCTATGATGTGTGTGTGCCCACACACAGATACATAAATAAAATGTAATTTAAATTATAAAAAGAAGTTGGCATAGTGGCAAACGCCTTTGATCTCAGTACTCGGGAGGTAGAGACAAGTGAGTCTCAGTGAGTTTGAGGCCAGCCTAGTCTATGTAGTGAGTTCCAGGACAGCCAGCGCTACAGAGTGAAACCCTGCCTCAGGCAGCAACAGCAAAATACCAGATATAGTGGTGTATATCTTTATTCTCAGCATCCAGGAGGCAGAGGTAGGCAGATCTCTGAGTTCAAGGCTAGCCTGGTCTACATAACCAGTCCCAGGACAGCTGGGGCTACACAGAGAAATCCTGTCTCGAAAACAAATTTTTTAAATATAAACGTTAATAAAAGCAAGAGAGAGAATAAACGAAAAGACCAAGACACATATTTAAGTGAGAATTCTTAATTTAGTTAGAACATTCAATAGTTTTTCTATAAACCTCTTGGCTATATGATCCTGTTCCTAGGGACATACCCAAATGGTACATTAATAAAGACAGAACACTATTAAACACTAAAAACAAATGACCTATTAATAAATGCAGTGGTGGGGATATTCCATCACACTGTGAACCCCAAGTTAGCATTTGCATTAATTAAACAAAATTAACCTTGGGTCAGGTTAGCAACTGAGTTAGCAACTAGTTGACAGAAAGTAACCCTAGAGCATCAGAGGGCACCTGGACAATAGACACACCAGAAGGAATAGGGAGGGGTTTTGAGTGAAGCAGCTTTTTTTGTTTTGGCAAAGTGGAAGGACAGGGTTTTGGGAAATGCCAGCAAAGAGAGAAGGTTGGCTAGGTGCTATTCAACCTCTCTGAGCCCGCAGGTTTTCACCCCAGTCTTTGAATCTCAAGTCTTATTTATAAATAGAACAAAAGAGATTTAGTCATAACTACCTTTAGTGGCAAAGACAGAGTCTGTGCCTGCAGGAACAGAATTCCCACCAGGTTGCTGCCTGAGTGGCCATGATGTTAGAGGAGCTGGCCAGAAACCGCGGAGTTGCAATTGGTGGCTGAAATAGCAGTAGATTAAGGTGCAGCCACTGTGCCGAAGATAAAACAACAATGCAATACAAATGAATCTCTTTTTTATTTTTGAAGGTTTTTGTTTGTTTGTTTGTTTTTGTTTTTCGAGACAGGGTTTCTCTGTAGCTTTGGAGCCTATCCTGGAACTAGTTCTTGTAGACCAGGCTGACCTCGAACTCACAGAGATCCACCTGCCTCTGCCTCCCGAGTGCTGGGATTAAAGGCGTGAGCCACCACCACACAGCTTATTTTTGAGGGTTTAATTTTAATTACTCATGTTGTTTATTATTGTGCTTGTGTGTGAGTGTAGGCACATGTGGAGATTCGAGGACAACTTTCAAAAGTCCTGGGATCTGGGGATCAAATTCAGGTCATCAGGCCTGTGTGGCAAGTGCCTTTTCCCGCTGAGCCATTTCATCAGCCTCTGATTTTGCATTCCTGAGATAGGATCTCATGTATCTCAGGCTGGCTTGGAACTTGATGCAGCTGAAGATGGTACAGAACTTTGGATCCTCCTGCCTGCCTCCACCTTCTGAGTTATATATAGGGTTATATATAGGTAGGCTCTCCAATGCCCAGTTTATGCAGCCCTGGGGAATCCAACAGGGCCTTGTGCTTGCTAAATAAGCTCTCTGCCAACTGAGCTATGTCTAGCCTCATCCATCAGTCTTTTTTTTTAAAGATTTATTTATTTTATATTATGTGTATGAGTGCTTTGCCTGTATGTGTGTGTGTGTGTGTGTGTGTGTGTGTGTGTGTGTGTGTGTGTGTGTGTGTGTATTTCTGGTGCCCTTGAAGATCAGAAGAAGCATCAGATCCTCTAGAACTGCAGTTACAAAGAGTTGTGAGCCACCAAGTGAGTGCTGGGATTGAACCAGGGTCCTCTGAAAGAGCAACCAGTGTGCTTAACCACTAAGCCATCTCTCCAGCCCCTCATGCATCAGTCTTAACTGTTTCTTACCCCTTGACCTTTCTCTTGCACTTGCCACTGACCCCTTAACTTTCCTAGCTCTCAGTTCACAGGCCTCCTTACATCTCCTGGCCTTTCCTGCTACTGACCACCTCAGCAAACTCGCTTCTAGCCATCCTCCAGGTTGACTTCCTGGTCTCTGACTGTGTAAGAGAAAAGTAGCCACAGGGACTGTTCTGAAAGGGTTAAAGTCTCCCTTTAAATGCCTAGCCACATGAAGGTCACCTTCAGATATGCGAGCAGTGCCTTGCCAGCTTACTGAAGCAGTAGCTATTCTGGCCACAGCCAGACTGATGGTGTCATTCTCCTGATGTCTTAGCTGGCATCTGACCACCTCCTCTCTGCATGGCTTTTCCTCTCAGCCCTCAATGTGTGCTGTTCACTTCTCCAGCTCAGGGTCTGTCCTGCAAAAACTACTCTGTTTACTCACTTCCAAAGTGATTGCTTTCTCTCTTGAGGGTTTCCGTGAGTTAATGTCTATGATGTTTGCTACTCAACTGGCTCTCATCATTATTTATGTACTTGGGTGCAAAGATGAGATCTCCCTAAATAGACTCCAATTAGCTTCTCTGCGGGTAGAGGCTTTGACTTTGGTTTTGTTTACTTTTATGGCATAGTTCTAGACGTTCACATAATTGACTGAACATTTATTTACTGTATCAAAATGACTCAACACAACATCATATACCTACCAATTACCAGACAAATTCCCTGCAGTTGATTAGGGCAAATTTGATGCTGGATGACCTCCAACAGGAATTACCCGTAGTAAATCATCAAAACCGAGTCAGATATTTTTGTAATCTCAACACTTGGGAGGTGGAGGCAGGTAGACCAGTGTACAGCAAGTTTGGGGCTAACCTGGGCTACACGGACCCTGTCTCAAGACACAAAAGCAAAAACAACAAGAAAATAAACAACAATTGAATATCAGTCTTTGGTTAAATACAGGTTTCTGTTTCTTGGATCTTCCTAAATTAGGACACAACTTGTACGTCAGTGATCAAAAAATAGATCTTTCCCCTGGTGCACCAGTAGACTCTCTGGAACGCTGGCATGTTATGCAATAGTCCCAGACCAGCCAACTAGAAGAGTCTCAATCCCAAGAACTTTATTGGGGCTTTCCATTCTCAGCACAGAGCACTGATTGATCCCTTATAGGCGTTTCTTCTTATCGAGTGTGATGCCAGGCCATCCAGCATCCAGGGATGCCTGGCCTGGCATCAACAGATTTAGGACCCAATCCTACAGCAGCCACTTCTTGCCTGTCAGACCCCAACCAGGCCCCGACCCTCCTGCACAATCACAACCTTGACTGTCTAGAACGCCCTACATCTGCACCCCATCTCCAGCCTCATAAACCTTCCCAGGAGGAAATGAGGTACCCCGAGGGAATGACTGGAAGAGAAACCTCAGTCATGTGAACATGCAGAAAGTCGAACATGCTAAGCAAGAGCTCCAGCAATGACGTGTACCCTCTGACTCGATGACATAGCATAGCAAGCAAAGCGGTATTCTTTATTTATTGTTTGGATTTTTGTTTATCTTGAGTATAGTGGCAATGATTTTTAACTTCCTTTTTTTTTCCTTCTTTTTTCTTTCTTATTTCGAGACAGGGTTTCTCTCTGTAGCCCTGGCTGTCCTGGAAATCACTATGCAGGCCAGGCTGGCATCCAACTCAGAGGTCCACCTGCCTCTGCCTCCCAAATGCTGGGATTAAAGGCATATACCACCACCACCCAGCTAATTTTAACTTCTTCAGTATTACACAAAGGCAGTATGGTGATTCATGCCTGTAATCCCAGCATTTAGGAGGTGGAAGATCAGGAAGATCAGAAGATCAAAGCCATCCTTAGGTACCATAGCAGTTTGAGTCCAGCCTGGCTACATGATAACCTGTCTCAAAGAAAAAAAATAAATTTGAAAAACAAAAACAGGCCGAGCAGTGTTGGCGCACGTCTTTATCCCAGCACTCGGGAAGAAGAGGCAGGTGGATCTCTGTAAGTTTGATGCCAGCCTGGTCTGCAAAGTGAGTTCCAGAACAGCCAGAACTAGACAGAGAAACACTGTCTCAAAATACCAAAAAAAAACAAATAAATAAATAAGCCAACAAAACAACCTGTCAATCAGCAGTATGCCACACGCACGGAGGCTGGTGGTGTGAAGCAGCCTAACTCACGCCGTCTCTGTAAATGGGTATTAGTAAACCCACTGTGATCCTTGAGCCCCTAGACTAGACAAGGAGCTTCCGAGCAGCTAAACTTCCCAGATCCATCCATCTTGGTAATGGGTGTGAAGGCAAGTCTTTGCTATCAGAGTGGCCTGAACACTGAATCTACCTTTCTAGGACCTACTGAACTCTACGCCAAGTCTTCTGTCTTCATTCTTTACATAGATTATAAGATTACTGGACCTGGTTGATGGACTTTTTGTTGTTGTTTGTGTGTGTGTGTTTTGGTGATTGTTTGTTTGTTTTTCAAGACAGGGTTTCTCTGTAGCTTTGGAGTCTGTCCTGAAAATCACTCTGTAGACCAAGCTGGTCTCGAACTCACAGAGATCTCCCTGCCTCTACCTCCTGAATGCTGGGATTAAAGGTGTGAGCCAGCACCACCAGGTGCTTGATGGAGTTTTCTGTCTTATCCATTCCCAGTCACTGTAGACTTGTTTAGTGGATGTAATCACAAATTTGAACAATCTTTTTCATATGGTTTTGTTTTCAGTTTTTGTTAGTGTATATTGATTTTGCATTATATATAATAGATTTCATTATGGTATTTTGATACAAGCATATGTTTGATCATATGTTGCAATGTTTATCCTCTCAATTAGGCCTTGAGCACTGTAATAGCTACTCTTCATTATCAACTTAACTGGATTTCAGATCACTTAGGAGATCCTAGGTAATTGTGTTGGTGTATCTGTGAGGGCATCTCCAGAGACTATTGACTAAGAAGGGTAAGATGCCATCTCATAAGCTGGGGAATCAAGATGGTATCATAGAGGAAACAGAAATGGAGCTGAGCTCCAGGGTTCACCTTGCTCTGTTTCCACACCTACCATGAGTGAACGACACTACTCTGCCCTGTCTGAACCCTCAAAATCTCTCTCTCTCCACTTTCTCTCTCTCTACCCTCTCTCTTCTCTCTCTTATCTCTCTCCTCTTTATCTCTCCCCCTCTCTCTTCTCTCTCTCTCCCTCTTTCTCCTCTTTCTCCCCTCTCTGTCTCCTCTTTCTCTCTCTCTTTTCCTCTCTCTCTCTCTCTCTCTGTCTCCTCTCTCTCTTTGCTTTTCAAGGCAGTGTTTCTCTGTGTAGTCCTGACTGTCCTGGAACTCACTCTGTAGCTCAGGCTGGCCTCAAACTCACAGAGATTTGCCTGCCTCTGCCTCCCGAGTGCTGGGATTAAAGATGGGTGCCACCCGCTGCCCGGTGAAATCTTTTCTCTTAAGATGTTTCTGTCGGGTACGTCATAGCATCGTGAAAGATAACTAGCACAGACTTTGGGACTGGGCATTCTGTCTTTTCTCCTTGGTGTCTCAGCTCTGAAGTTCTCTCCTGTTCTTTCCAGGTCACAGGGAAAGGTCAACATTGGGTCAACATTGGGCAAGAGCACTGGGGTCACTGGGGTCACTGGTAAGAGCCTTGCTGTGGAGCAGGGCCTATGATGCCAGCAGTTGAGATGCGGTAAGAGCCTTGCTGTGGAGCAGGGCCTATGATGCCAGCAGTTGAGATGCGGAACTGGGAGGATTAGGAGTTCTCATCTACCCAGTTCAACCATAGTCTGGGCTATATAAACCCCTATCTCGGGGCTGGAGACACGGCTCAGTGGTCAAGAATGCATGCTCTTCTTCCAGAGGATCCCAATTTGCTTCCCAGAACCTATATTCTGCCACTCACAATTGCTGGTAACTCCACCTCCAGGGGATGAGAGCCCCTCTTCTGACCTCCCTAGGCACCTGCACTCACATGGCACACATTCACATAAACACATATACATCAAAGAGAAATAAAAATACATCTCCAAAAGTTTCTACTTCAAAAACGGAAAGCAAGGACTGGGCGACATAATTTAATCCTAGCACTTGAGAGGCAGAAACAGGTGGATTTATGTGAATCGGAGACCAGCCAGGGCTTAAACAACTATTAACCAGGCATACTGGTTCAGATCTGTAATCCCAGCACTTCAGAGGCAAGCCTGAACTAAAAACTGAGTTCTAGGCTATCTTGGGCTATGGAGTATGACCCTGCCTCAAAACAAATAGTCCATGTGTGGTGGTGCACGTCTTTAACCAGAGCACTTTTAAGGCACAGGCAGGAGGATCTCTATGGATGTGAGGGCCATCCTGATCTACGTCATTTCCAGGCCAGCCTGGGCTACAATACTGAAAATCTGTTTCAAACTTTCTAAAATTAAAAATAAAGTGATAACGGCAAACATATATTATATATCACAGTTATAGCCACTATATTTCAAATAAAGCATAGAAAAATGGTTGCTTTTTATTTTATTATTTCTTGAGGCAGGATCTCACTATATAGCTCTGGAAGATTATGTAACTCACTATGTAGACCAAGCTAGCCTCAAACTCATAACGTACCTGCCTCTGCCCCCACCCCTAAGGGCTGGGATTAAGGCGTGAACTACCACTCATAGGTAAATTCCGTGGCTCTTCCTTTTCAATCTCAAAATCAAGGTGTTTCCATAGTGGATTTGTTCAACTATTGAGTTGCTTTCATAGATATTAATCCTGAGAATCACTTTCAGAGTAGTCTGTAGCTAAACAAAAACCACCTTGGTTTTCAAAAAGGAAACGGAAGAAAGGTCTGTGTGCTCTTAGCCTCTAAGAACAAAAGCAGGGCTTCTTCAAAGTGCAGAAACACCCAAGGAGGAAGCCCTGACGCTCAGGAAGAAGTATGGGGCAGCTTCTACTAAGACTGGAGCTATGCTGTTAAGAGAAAACAGTTTGCCAGGAATGATGGTGCACGCCTTTAGTCCCAGCACTCAGGAGGTAGAGGCAGGCAGATCTCAGGGAGTTTGAGGCGAGCCTGGCCTACAGAGAGAGTTCCAGGATAGCCTGGGTTGCACAGAGAAACCCTGTCTTGAAAAACCAAACAAATAAAACAATGAACACCCTTAGGAACAGAAAAATACAAATGAACTGGGCTGGAAAGACAGCTCAGTCAAATTAGTACTTGATGGGCAAACATGTTAACTTGGATTTGGATTCCCAGCATGCTGATAAGAAACTGGGCATGGCCAACTGCCCACATTCCTGGTACCAGGTAGGCTGAGACAGGCAGAGATCCCTGGAGCTCACTGGCCAGCCATTATAGAAGAATGAGTGAGCTCCAGGTTCAATGAGCAACCCTTTCATTGTATACACACACACATACACACACGCATGCACACAGAGCACGAAAGAGCACTGATCTTTTCAGGCACCAGGCTCAGACGTGGTGCACAGATGAACATGCAGTCATGCATACATGTAAAATAATAAACATATCTAAAAATTTTTAAATAAAAATTTAAAAGTAGTAATCTATAATGAATAGATGAAACCAGGAGTGAGTGGTGGCACATAGCTGTAATCCCAGCATTCCGGGGCAAAGGCAAGAGAATCAGAAGTTCAAGGCCATCCTTGGCTATGTAGTGAGTTCAAAACCAGTTGGGGACACTTGAGACCCTGTCAAAAAAATTAATACAAAATGAAAACAATACACGCGTATACCATATTAACTATCTTCTACCTAAAGTCGTATATTTGTCAATTATACCTAAAGAAAATTAAAAAAAAAATAAAAACTAGCTTGGAGCTGAACAGAGAGGTGGATCCCTCAGGCTCTGGGAAGCTTACACACGCTGGAACTCTACATCACACAGAGTTAGGCATCAGAGCCTTGCAGATGACCTTGAACTTTTGATTCTTCTGTCTCCATGTTGGATACATAGGCATATACCGCCATACTGGTTTCATGTATCTACCTTTAAAAAATTCCTACAAAGCATCAAGATTCATGGCTCATTTGGCCATTACTGGCATTATCAGTTATGGCTGTTCAGGACCTATGAGAACTGACTAATGGTCCCAGTGTTCCCTTGCTCTGATAGAGAGACTGTGGGGGTGTGACCGTGGCGGGGATCAGGTGCACATTTGTCAGAGAAGCAGTACCACGGCGGAGGGAAGAACACTGTCTGGAGCCAGATTGCAGGGCTGGGCACTGAGGCATTACCATCTACTAATGAGCTTACTTAACAACCCAAGCCTTCTCTCGCTGCTGCTGCTGCTGCTGCTGCTGCTGCTGCTGATACCTGCTGCTTCTGCTGTTCTTCCCCTCCTCCTCCTCCTCCTCCTCCTCCTCCTCTTCCTCCTCCTCCTCCTCTTCTTCTTTGAGACAGGGCTTACTCTGCAGCCCTGGCTGGAGCCTGCAGAGATTCTCCCAGCACTGGGATTACAGGTGTAGAGCCTGTACCATGCCCAGTTATTGAAATGTTTTTCTAATAGAAACCTGCAGTGAATGCTTAGGGAGAGTCTACTGAATCAAAAGGAGAATGTTCACGAGCTTTTGCTCCATCTTGCCAAATTGCCCTCTGAAGGGATGTGTCTGGTAGCAGCTGTGTGTAATTGTGTCTGTTTTTACATACATATGGTACACATGCAGACATTCAGGTAAACACTCATACACAAACAAAATAAAAATTTAAAAAATCGTAAAAGATAAAGGCCTGTCCATCATTGTGGCGCTTCTGTCCTCCCAAATGCATACCAAACAGATGTAGTAATCTTCTTTGTTTATTTGGGGTGGAAGAGGTTCTTTTTGTTTGTTTTTTGAGATGTGTTATTTGAAATTGCCTCCAATTTGCTATGTAAAGGATCAGACATTCAAGGTCATTCTTAGCTACTTAGCAAGCTCAAGACTGGCCTATAATATATGAGAATCTGTCCAAAACAATTAAAAAGTTATCCTCAGAAACCTAAGGACTGAACTATCTTGGCAAATATGTTGAGAGGGAACAGGTCCAATTTTATTTCCTCTTCACAGACAAAAACCTGAAATAAGATAGGGATAGAGGCACACTCCATCCCAGCACTCCGGAGGCAGGCAGATGTCTGTGAGTTCGAGGCCAGCCTGATCTACAGAGTGAGTTCCAGGACAGTCAAAACTATAGAGTGAAATTCTGTCTCAGAAAACAAAACAAATGACCGGGCAGTAGTGGCCCATGCATTTAATCCCTCGGGAGGCAGAGGCTGGTGAATCCCTGTGAGTTCGAGGCCAGCCTGGTCTACAAGAGCTAGTTCCAGGACAGCTAGGACTGTTACAGAAAGAAACCCTATCTCAAAAAACCAAAAAAAAAAAAAAAACCAAAACAAAAAACCACAGCCACCAAAACTGGAAAATAGGACTGACCTCCCCTCCCCCCTCCCCTGCCACCAACTCCTTGCCAATGCCAATGGAGGACAGACCTTTGTTCCACTTGTTTGCAACACAATGTTTACATAAACTATACTCCTCTACCAAAATGGCATGATACTTACCTCTCTCTTCCAGTACCTGGCTAGTTGCCACTGTGGATTCTCACTCTGGTTCCCATCTTCACCTTCTAATTTAGTGCCACCCTGGTCAACTAATACCTCCAGCCACTCGCTTTCCAAGGTCTGCTTTGTCCTCACAAGACCAACAAGCTGCACATCCACGTGTCCTCCTTTATCTGAAACTCTCTGATAACCACAGTGTCAAAGCCATACACACTTATGATCCTAATTCCTGGAATGGAATTCTCTGCAATCGAGTGTTAGAGCAAACACATTTGTAAAGGAGCCTCAGGAACATTCTGGCAGCGACTACACTCCTAAGTGAATACTCTTATTAACATTATTATAGTTATTAACATATTCTATTTTCTAAACTCCAGGAAACTGCTTCCTCTCAAACCGGATTCCAGGGTCTCTGAAGCACAGGCTAGGAAGGGTCTATAGAGGAAGAATAGGAGCCTTCTATGTGCATGATATGAGAAAAGAAAGGCAATCAAGGAAAAGATTCTGGTGAGGAGTCATTTCAATAACTGTAAAGGCATGTTGTACTTGTGATTAGTATTTCAACATTGACCATCAATTGGTTTTAAGTGAAGATTACCTCCATGGTGCTCCTTTCAAGGGCAATCCATGCATCCCTCATAGGGCCTTCTTTGTTCCCTAGCTTCTCTGGAACTATGGATTGTAGTCTGGCTACCCTTTGCTTTACATCTAGTATCCACTTATGAGTGAGTACACACCATGTTTGTGTTTCTGGGTCTGGGTTACCTCACTCAGAATGATTTTTTTTTCTAGTTCCATCCATTTGCCTGCAAATTTCATGATGGCATTGTTTTTTTACAGCTGAGTAATACTCCGTTGTGTAAATGGACCCCATTTTCTTTATCCGTTGTTTGATTGAGGGGCATCTAGGCTGTTTCCAGGTTCTGGCTATTATGAATAATGCAGCTATGAACATAGCCGAGCAGGCATCTTTGTGGTAAGATTGAGCATCCTTTGGGTACATGCCCAAGAATGGTAAAACTGGGTCTTGAGGAACATTGATTCCCAATTTTCTGAGAAATCACCATACTGATTTCCAAAGTGGCTGCACAAGTTTGCACTCGCACTGGCGATGGAGGAGTGCTCCCCCTACTCCACATCCTCTCCAGCATAAACTGTCCTCAGTAAAACCCGAGGTTTCTTAGGAAGGAATTGTGCCTCATGATTGACATGGAAATTCTGCCTGGGTTTCTAGTTTGGCCTATACAATAAGAAATATATTGTGGGAGCATGAAGACCTTGAGAGAGGGTTGAAGTGGGGGGGGGAAGCAGGGAGGGAAGCAGAGAAAAATGTAAAGCTCAATAAAAACAGAAAAAGAAAGTCTGTATTTAACTAGGTAACCCCTCCCAGACCCTAAGTAAGTAGTTCCATATGCGAAGATATGTACCCACTGGACATTCACCAATATGTTTTCTAAATCCTATGAAGCAATATCCAGCATTCTAAATTATAGTAGCCATTAACCAAATTTTCTTTAACAATAATTTTGTGATTGAAATTGAAGTCAAAACTCACACCATATTCCTGGACTTAAGAGCTGAGATGTGAGCATTGTAGAATCCAATCTAAAGTATGCATTTCCAAAACGCAGATAATCTGTATGCGTATTCTATAAACCATCCACTGCTTTGGAGTCTAGGCTGTTTAACCCTCAAGAAGACAAACCTTCAGGTTTAACAAAACTTGTTTGACGTATCCCCACAGAATAAAGCTGTATTGTAAAAGCATCTGTGGTTCACATTCCTATATTCTCAGACCAGAACAGCAATAGAAGGTTCATAGGATATGAAAGCTAATGATGGAAAAAGACTTATTTATATGGACTTCGGTTCCCAATGATGCCCATAAATATCCAACAAGGTAAGTTAGGTTCCTGAAAAGGGTAATTCTACAAGGTGGCAAATATTAATATCTCTAAATTGAAAATAAGAAATCAGATAATGACAAGTGATAACAAACATCTGACTTCCAACCATCACTATAAATCTTCCATAAAGGTTCAAGTAAAGACACCCAACACCACACTTGTACCATAATTATATTCTGAAATGTAACTACTTTCAATTCTGAAATGTTTGTAACTATCCAGCTGGATTGTTCTATATCTCTAATTTCTTCATGAGAGCCTTTTGAAAACCAAAATTCCCAATGTAGTTTTTTAAGCAGAAATATACATGCAATTCCTTAAATGTAAGCTTCTTCAAGGCAAGGTCTTACCTCTTGTGACAATTTGGTAAATATTAAGTATTGTTACAATGCATTATAATACACTGCTGTGTCAAATGGCTTGGGAAACTTAAAAGATAAAAAGTAAACAAGGACAAAAATCAGAAAATTTTATTCTGTTGTTAGCTTTTATATTCATATTATTCTAAATGTTTTCCTTTTACTTTTTCCTTAATGTGCTTGCTGAATCAGCTAAGTGCAAGTTTCTTCAATCTTTTTTTTCTATCATTTTAATAAAGTTTGTTTCACTGGGAAAAAAAGTATATTGTTGTTTTGTTGGGGTTTTTTAAATGTTTTTATTTGCATTTTTCTTTTGAGACCAGATCTTATTTGGTACGGGAGAATTGTCTGTATTCTGTCAATCATGTTTTAAATAAATGCTGGTTGGCCAGGCCAGGAAGTATAGGTGGGAAAACCAGACAGGAAGTAAAGGTGGGGCCAGAAGAACAGGAGTATTCTGGGAAGAAGGAAGCTCTTTCCTGACTCCTGCCCAGACCACAGAAGAAACAGGGTGTGACCTGCCTCGCTGAAAAAGGTACTGAGCCATGTGGCTAGCATAGATAAGAATAATGGGTTAATATAAGCTACAAGAGCTAATAAGAAGCCTGAGCTAATGGGCCAATCAGTTTATCATTAATATAGACTCTCTGTGTGATTTTCTTTGGGGCTAAACGGTTGTGGGAACTGGGCAGGACAGAAACCCCGACAAGCCAGGCCTCATGTTACACTTATTTAGTCCAGACTGGGCTCAAATTTGGTACGTAGTCAAGGACAACCTTCACAATTAAGATTTTCCTGCTTCCACATCCCAAGTGCTGGAATTATAGGCATGTGTCCTGGTGCCCGGTGTTTTTTGTTGTTGGTGGTGGTGGTGGTTGGTGTTTTGTTTGCTTTCAATGCTGAGAACTGGGTGCTAGGCTAGCACTCTACTGTAGAACGATATCTCCAATAGCTGCCTTACACATCTTGAATTTACCAACCTTCACAATTACATAAGCCAGTTCCTTACATAATCCTATACACAACCGCACGCGCACACACACACACACACACACACACACACACACACACACACTATTGACTATTTTTCTTTGAAGAATCCTGACTAACACAGCCAGGCTCATTTTTAATCATGGTCAAGAGAACATGATTTCTCTGCATTAGAGGTAGTCAGTGAACTGACTTGTGGGCTATAAATAGCATCTTTAGCAAGCTTTCTATCTGGGCGTGAAGGATAAAGAGAAAGAGGGTGGCTCCTGACAGCTTGAAATGGTTTAGGAATTGTACCGGTAAGGGCAAAGACCTCTAGGACATTTAAGTGTGTGTGTGTGTGTGTGTGTGTGTGTGTGTGTGTGTACTCACACACACATATCTTTATTTATTATTGGTGTGTATGTGAGTGATGGTACTTACGTAAATGCCATGGTGCACATGTGGAGGGCTGAAGATAACTTTCAGAAGCTATTTCTCTCTTTCCACTGTGAATTTTGGAGAACAAACTCAGATCACTGGGCTTGTGTGGCAAATGCTATTACTCTCTGAGCCATATTGATGGACCCTAAGATACTTCTCTCTCTCTCTCTTTTTTTTTTCAAGACAAGGTTTCTCTGTGTAATAGCTCTGGCTCTCCTAGAACTCACCTTGTAGACCAGACTGGCCTCGAACTCACAGAGATCTGCCTACCCCTGCCTCCCCCAGCACTGGGATTAAAGGCGTTTGCCACCACCACCCGGCTCCTAAAATGCTTCTTAAAGCTTTAAAACATACCGGAGACATGGCTCTGTGGGTCAGAGCACTTTCATGCTCTTGCAGAGAACTCAGATTTAATTCCCAGCATTCACAGTTTAAAACCATCAGTAGTTCTGGTCCCAAGAGATCCAACACCAAAGCCCAGCTTCTGTGGGCATTAGGCACACATGTGGCAAACAATGCAGACATGCAAACAAAACACACATACACATAAAATGATTTTGTAAAGCCGCTATAATCTATAGTTCAGGGCTAGAGGTGTGACTTAACAGTAAAGGACACACTTAGCATGTGCAATACTCTGAGTTCATTCACCATCTCTAAATGATAGATACATAGTATTGGGGAAATAATATTGTAAAGTTCAGATCCAAAGATGGAACAAACCTTCAACTTGTCTCGACCAATAGAGATGTAGGAGTCAGGCATAAGAGCACCTATGTCCAACCCTAGCACTTCATAGAATGAAGTAAAAGTTTGGGGCTAGTTTGGGTGACATTATTGAGCCCCTGAATGAAGAAAACAAAAGTGTTTGACATTACACGGTATTAAGGAATTCCAGGCGATAGGAGGAGTCACAGGCATGGAGTTGATCATAATAACAGGTGAGAATATTCATGTAGACTGTGCAGTAGCAATTTGTGAGTATTGATCAGCATTCAAGAACTCCACTGGGACTATGCAATATGCTGAAGAGGAAGGCTTTCTAGAAAGGACTTCTTGCAGTAGTTCGACTCTTGAGCAACAGAAAGTAGATTTTTCTACAGACACATTAAACTCAGTGTTTTGGGTTTACTTGGCAACTCAAAGAGTTAATCCTAAAGAACATCCTGTAAATAAAGAATTGGAAGAATCAGTACACATGAGCAAAGTCAGAAAACAGTAAATTAAAGGGCTGGTGAGATGGCTCATGGGGTAAGGATGCTTGCCACCATCCCTGATGACCTGAGTTCGAGCCTTGTAACCCATGTGTTCGAGGGAGTTAAGCAACTGCTGCAAAAATCAATCAATATATAATGGGACAAAGAAGGAAAAAGGAATAACAGAAAAGAATAAGGCAAAGTAGACAGAAGTACCACTTCAAGATTTGTAAAACCTATATTCTGAGTAGCACACTATATGCTGAACAGGGTACTGGGAAGACAGAGGCAGGGAATCCAGGAATTCAAGGCCCGCTTCAGCTACATGAAGTTCAAGGCCAGCCTGGAATAAATGACACCTACTTAATAGATTCCCTTTTTTTTTTGGTTTTTTCGAGACAGGGTTTCTCTGTAGCTTTGGAGCCTGTCCTGGAACTAGCTCTTGTAGACCAGGCTGGCCTCGAACTCACAGAGATCCGCCTGCCTTTGCCTACAGAGTGCTGGGATTAAAGGCGTGCGCCACTACTGCCCGGCATCCCTTTTATAATTTATATCTGAACTTATACTTTAAATTTGTAATGCTAAAATGTAAAAATGTAAAAAAAAATATTTTCTTGAGAAAGATTAAGTTGTCTTTATTGGTTTTCCTATAGAACACCAGGCTGTAATAGGCAGTGTGATTTATTTTATATTTGTAAGTTTGTGATCTCTAATAAGAGACACTTCCTTATATAGTTCAATCCTGGAAGTATCATTTTATATTTTTTTAAAAAACTGTGTTTAAATGTTCTTTGCAAATAATTGTAACATTTGTTTGTTTCAGTGTTTAACAGATCTACTTATCTTTATATTATATGTGAGAGTGTTCTGCCTGCATGTAAGGGTACTTCCAGCATGCCTGGTAGACATGGAGGTCAGAAGAAAGTGTCAGATCTTTTGGAAGTGGAATTATGAATGATTGTGAGTCAACGTGTGGATGCTGGGAACTAAACCCAGGTCCTCTGCGAGAGCAGCAACCTCTCTTAACCATTGAGCCATCTCTGCAGCCCACATTTGTCGTGCTTCAAATGAATAACCATCTCACAAAGTATGCTATCTGTAGGCTGAAGCTACAAGTACGTTTGTTTATGTTATAAGACATTAAAAATAAAGTGATTTAAACAACCCACTTTTTCTGTGTAATTAATTCAACATGTTACCATCATTTTAGGAATTATAACTTTCTGGGTACTCAACGTGTGAGAATAAAATGTTATGGTTGTAATTTAATTCCTGGCCTGTTGCCTTGACATCCATTTAAAATAAAACATGTTCTCATTAACCCTCTGTGTGTGTGTGTGTCTGTGTGTCTGTGTGTTTGTGTGTCTGTGTGTGTGTCTGTGTGTCTGTGTGTGTGGTGTGTGTGTGTCTGTGTGTGTGTGTGTGTGTGTGTGTGTGTGTGTGTGTGTGTGTGTTGAGGGGGCCGCACGACTGAGAACAACCTCAAATACTGCTGCTCCCTTTCCACCTTGATGATCTGCTTGTTGTTTTCCAACTGCACTCACCAGATTCGCTGACTGAGAGCTTCAGGGACTTCTCCACTTTCCATCTGCCCTTAGAAACACTGGGACTGCAGGGTCTCACAGGAAGCATCCAGTTTTTCATATGGGTTCTGGGGCTTCAAACCCAGGTCCCCATGATAATATGGCAAGTGTTTTAACCCAGTGAACTGTCTCCCCAAACTCATAATACCTTTTCTCAAAAATACCAAAAATCAAAAAGCATCTATTTAGTCAGTGTGGGGGAGAGATGCAGGCACACACGCGGAGGTCAGAGGACAACTTGTAAGAATCTGTTCTCTACTTCTAGCCTGTGTGATTCAGGGATTGGGCTCAGGCTTCACAGAAAGTACCCTTACCCAGTGAGCCATCCTGCACACACACACACACACACACACACACACACACACACACACACACATTAACTTTTGCTGGAAAGCAATTTGTGTATTGTATATTGGTGATTGAATTTTGGTGTGATACCCTCTTAATAAAAAAATTCTCTGCAACAGCCCTTGCCAAACCAGTCATCTTGTCTGCCCCCCCCCACTAACTTTTGATGGAAAATAAGGTGGTATATGGATAGTTGAATTTTGGCCCGGTACACTCTCAATAAGGTTAGTGCTGTGTAGTTGTGTGGGAGGGTTAAGCAACAATATCAGCACTAACAACCACTTCAATAGTCCCCAGCTGATTGGCTGTAAGCAGAAGGTGGAGTTGATCTACCTCAGATAGGTTCTTGAAAAGAAAGACTAAGTAGGTTATCCTGATATCAAAGGCAAAAAGATGAATTATGGATGAGTTGGATGTACGAAACTGATAAGATAAAAATGTAGGATTTCTAGGCCAAAACTAATCTAATTAAATCAAAGCTCAAAAGGCATGCATTAGAATGAAAATTCTATTTATTAATAATATAAAACAATTAATGATCTTAATATCTGAAAAATCACTCACAGTCTGTAAGATAAGGCCCTGCTGATAAGCATGTGAGGGGTTTGGCACTAGGTATTTCTCAAAAATAAGTTACATACATGTCAGGAAGCATCTGAACACCCTGACTCACCAGCCTTCCAGAATGCAAACCTCAGCAATGGTGAGACTCCATTCTCCACCTATGAATTGAACGAAGACAGAAAGAAACAAAACCAGAATGTATGGGCTTGCCTGGAGGAGGGAAATCCTGCTGGGAACCAGTTTCACAAAACATCCCAGACTCTGACCTCCTCTCTGTGACTCTAACAAGGGAAGAGGTGAGTCACAAAGACATACGTGTCACCGGCCTTTCCCCACAGCCCTCCAGAACCTGAGGCTGGAAGATCTTGAGTTCTACACCAAAGGGCTACAGAAGAGCCTGCCTTCCAGATAAATAGTAAATTTATAAAAAGTCATCATATTAACACAATAAGAGACAAATTGAAATGTCCTATTAAGGCAAAAGCTGGGGTGGGGTGGGGTAGGGTGGGGTGGTGTGGGGAGAAGGCTCAAAACAAAAACCAAACAAACAATACAACAAAAGATAATAAACAAGCAAAAATAAAGTTGGGCTTGTAATAAACTGCATTTGCAAGCGCCTTCCTTCCTCCATTCCTTCCTCCCTCCTTTCTTCCTTCCTTCCTTCCCTCTCTCCCTTCTTTCTTGTGACTTTTTTTATTTTAAATATTTATTATGTATACAGTGTTCTGCCTGCATAACAGAAGGGGACACCAGGCCTTATTATAGATGGTTGTGAGCCACCATATGGTTACTGGGAATTGAAATCAGGACCTATGGAAGAACAGTCAATGCTCTTAACCTCTGAGCCATCTCTCCAGCACCTGTCTTGTGACTTTTTTTATTGATATTTATTGACTCTACATTTTTCTCTGCTCCCCTTCCTGTCTCTCCCCTCCCCCTTCAATCCTCCCCCAAGGTCCCCATGCTCTCAATTTACTCAGAAGAGCTTGTCTTTTTATACTTTCTACTTCCCATGTAGATTATATCCATGTAAGTCTCTCTTAGTGTCCACATTGTTGTCTAAGTTCTCTGGGACTGTGGTTTGTAGGCTGGCTTTCTTTGCTTTATGTTTAAAAACAACTTATGAGTGACTACATGTGATAATTGTCTTTCTGTGCCTGGGTTACCTCACTCAAAATAATGTTTTCTAGCTCCATCCATTTTCCTGCAAAATTAAAGATGTCATTATTTTTTTCTGCTGTGTAGTACTCCATTGTGTAAATGTACCACATTTTTTTTTTAATCCATTCTTCGATCGAGGGGCATTTAGGTTGTTTGACAAACAAAGCTGCTATGAACATAATTGAGCACATGTCCTTGTGGCACGATTGAGCATCCTTTGGATATTTACCCAAAAGTGGTATTACTGGGTCTTGAGGAAGGTTGTTTCCTAATTTTCTGAGAAATCACCACACTGACATCCATAGGGGTTGTACCAGCTTGCATTCCCACCAGCAGTGCAGAAGTATTCCCTTTCCCCACAACCTCTCCAGCATAAGTTGTCATCAGTGTTTTTGATCTTGGCCATTCTTACAGGTGTGAGATGGAATCTCAGAGTTGTTTTGATTTGCATTTCTCTGATGACTAAGGATGTTGAACATTTCCTTAAGTGTCTTTCAGCCATTTTAGATTCCTCTGTTGAGAGTTCTCTGTTTAGGTCTGTACTTCATTATTTTATTGGATTACGTGATCTTTTGGTGTCCAATTTCTTGAGTTCTTTGTATATTTTGGAGATCAGACCTCTGTCTGATGTGGGGTTAGTGAAGATCTTTTCCCATTCTGTAGGCTGTTGTTTTGTCTTGTTGACCGTGTCCTTTGCTTTACAGAAGCTTTTCAGTTTCAGGAAGTGGTCTCCTGTGCCAATGCCTTCAAGTGTACTTCCAACTTTCTCTTCTATAAAGTTCAGTGTGGCTGGCTTTATGTTGAGGTCTTTGATCCATTTGGACTTGAGTTTTGTGCATGGTGATAGATATGGGTCTATTTTCATTTTTCTACATGTTGATATCCAGTTATGCCAGTACCACTTGTTGAATATGCTTTCTTTTTTTCCTTTTGATATTTTTTGCTTCTTTATCAAATATCAGGTGTTTGAAGATGTGTGGATTGATATCCCGGTCTTCTATTTGGTTCCATTGGTTGTTCTTATGCCAGTACCAGGCTGTTTTCGGTACTGTAGCTCTGTAGTAGAGTTTGAAGTCAGGGATTGTGATGCCTCCAGAAGTTCTTTTATTGCACAGGATTGATTTGTCTATCCTGGGTTTTTTGCTTTTCCAAATGAAGTTGAGTACTGTTCTTTCGAGGTCTTTGAAGAATTTTGTTGGGATTTTGATGGGCATTGCGTTGAATCTGTAGATTGCTTTTGGTGTCTTGTGACATTTTTATTCTTCACCAGTCAGTACACCTTTATCTCTCTGTAGATCTTGAAGAATGAAGGACAGGTTTTGAAACTGGCACCTGGTTTACTACAGAGTACCTTCTCTGTCTGATAGCCGTTTATTTTCAGTTGTTTCCTGCTGGAGAAGTCAGTGGACAAACTACCAAGGAGAAGTGTATTATGAAGTTTTTCAAAAATGCAGCTTTTGTTTTCATGTCTCATTTGCTTTCTGCCAAGCAACTTCAGATTACAAGACATACTGCCCCATCTGCTTTGCTTAATATAAAAGAGCTCAGGAATGTCCCAGAACATACAGCCACTAGCCACTCTTGGATATTAAAAAAAAAAAAAAAAAAACAGAGTTGAACCGAGGTGAAAAAAAGAAAGAAGGAATTACATAAAAGATCTGGTTTCATTTCTGAAAGTAATGGGGTGAATTTGCTTTGTGTTGATTAGAGTCCTGTGGATGGAAAGGTCAGTCCAGACAGAATCTAAACAAGACTGGTCCTGATGTTTGCTCAGTGGTTAAGAGCACCCACAGTCTTTACAGGGGACGAGGGTTCCATTCTTAGAACATATATGGCAGCTCACAGCCAGCTATCATGCTATCTCCAGGGTGTCTAATGCCTCTTCTAACCTTGGAGGCCTCCTGCATACATAGTGTACAGACATAAACCTAGATACACACACACACTAGTTAAACGCAAAGAAAGAAAGAAAGAAAGAAAGAAAGAAAGAAAGAAAGAAAGAAAGAAAGAAAGAAAGAAAAGTCTATTCTTGACAAAAGATAACTACAAATCTGCTCTGAGAAAGCTTTATGACAGACTGTCTTCCGGCTTGGTTGGAGGTATGGCTCAAAAGAAAAGCCTTTGTTTGCTATCATCCTCCAAGCCCAGGTTCCATCTCCCAGCACTACAGGGACACACACACAGAGACCACACCACACCACACACACAGAGTTAACTCCTAACTGGTTGAAGAGGACTTAACTACAAAAATTCCATAACCAGGTGGTGGTGGCGGCGCACGTCTTCAATCCCAGCACTCGGGAGGCAGAGGCAGGCGGATCTCTGTGAGTTCGAGGCCAGCCTGGTCTACAAGAGCTAGTTCCAGGATAGGCTCCAAAGCCACAGAGAAACCCTGCCTCGAAAAACAAAAAACAAACAAACAAAAAACCAAAACAAAAATTCCTTCACGGAAGAAACTCGACAGACTTGCTGAAAACAAGTTAGGCTAGCTGGAAGGAAACTGGAGAAACGCATAAAATCTGAATATCAGGCTTGAGAAGCAGTTAATAGTATATGAATATAGATTCGTGTGTACCAACTGGGAATTTACAGACTGTTGGCTGCCAGCGTGGGACAAGAAACCCAGAAAGACCCCCAGGAAAAATCTAGAGGGTGCATGTAGCTGCCAAGAGAAAGAGTATGATTCGCAATGCTTGCCGAGGCCTCAGTGTTATTTCTTGGTAAGAAGGGGGGCCAGGGAGATGGAGAAGGAAGAAATAGGAAGACTGGGGGGAGAGTGTTCAGCATATAACATATACTTTACAAAAGTCTAAAGCTAAATTAAGAGAATGAGACAGGAAGAAGAAAAATAGCAACAGCACCAAACAGCTGAAACGCGGAGATGATGCGTGGCTGTGGGAGCAGGAGGAGCAGCCTTGACTGCATGCAAGTTCAAGGCCTGTTTGAGCTGCCAGAGACCCAGCCTCACAAAGCAAAACACCAGAGTCAGCAAAAGGGCCAAGTGGGTCAAGCAAGCCCCAAGCCTGATGGTCTGTTTTCAATGTCCCAGAACTCACATGGTAGGGGAGAACCAACCCCCAGAAATTGTTCTCTCACCTCCACGTGGAAAACGGCGCATGTGTGACCCCACCGCACATACTATACACAATAATAATTTTCAAAAGTAGATGTTTCTAAAAAGGAGAAGGATCCTGCCTCAAAACATAAAAACAGACAACAATCCAAAAAAAAAAATGGACTGTAAGAGACTTGTCAAGGCGGTCTAGCTGGTAATAGGGCTTGCCAGCAAGCTTGGTGACCTGAGTTTGGTCCTTAACAAACAGGGTGGAAGGAGAGAACTCACTTCAGAAAGTTGTCCCCTGCTGCCGCGTGTGCATGGCAGATGTACACACACACACACACACACATCCACACACATCATACGCACAGACAGAATAACTAAAAATAAAATTGAGAAACAGACTATAGGAATTTGAATTTTAAATCACTGAAGAAGGTAGTAAGGGCACAGTAGGAGGAAATCAGGGAGTCCGTGGCAATGTTTACAGCCAGAGATACACTGCAAAGAGAATGGCCTGTTCCGAGAAGCTCCCAAAACATCACACGGACATTAGATTGGTTTGATGTAGTCTTCTTCGAAAGCAGAGGATTATGGCTGAAGGCTTCTTTTGCTGGGCTCCGACTACTGTAATATATAAGGACTATACAGGAAGTCATGACACTGGTTCCAGTGCAGGGTTGAGCTCATTTTACCCAGGACAGGAGGAAAACCTGAACATTCCCAGAGAGGCTACAACAACTCCAGACGCTCTTCATATGAGCTGGAGAGGTGGCTCAGTGCACTGGCTACTCTTCCAGAGGACCTAAGTTCAGTTCTCAGAACCCATGTGTTGACTCACAATCTCCTGCAATTCTATTCCCGGAGATCTTCCAGCTCCTGCACACGTGTGTTATACATACATATACACTTAGGCATACATATATACAATAAAATAAACAAAAAATTTTTTAAATTTTCTTTTTTTTTTTTTGAGATAGGGTTTCTCTGTAGCTTTGGGACCTGTCCTGGAACTAGCTCTTGTAGACCAGGCTGACTTCGAACTCACAGAGATCCACCTGCCTCTGCCTCTGCCTCCTGAGTGCTGGGACTAAAGGTGTATATCATCACCACTTGGCATGGGTTTTTTTGTTTGTTTGTTTGTTTAGTGGATTGGTTGGTTTGGTTTTTCAAGACAGGGTTTCCCTGTGTAACAGTCCTGACTGTCCTGGAACTAGGTTTATATATCAGACTGGCCTCGAACTCATAGAGATCCACTTGCCTCTGCCACCCAAGTGCTGGGATTGAGGTGTGAGTCACCACGCCCAGATAAACTCTTCGTTCTTAAGACTCCTCCATGAGTTGTCATCCACTGGTCCCCCAGAATTCTTATGCCCACTTGTCGTCTCCAGGACAGAGAAGAGAGGGGCTTCACTGAGGCCATCTTGCCACCCTAAAAGTAGTTGAAAGCCCCTCATGTCTAACTTCGAGCACTGTGCTCTGACCTTTGCCTCATTGGGCCTGGGTCCTAGCTATATGCCTCATTGGGCCTGGGTCCTAGCTATCATCCTTGACCTTGTTAAACACACACACACACACACACCTGTAGTACAAATAATAAAAACTCAGAGACAGATACTGGGGTTCAAAGATGAAGATCAGAAAATCAAAGCAGCCAACAACTAGAGAGACCTTACCTCTACCAAGGCTCAGAGAAACAAAGGGGAAATCCTGCAATGCTCTCCACCAACCTCAGACTCCACACTCCACTGAGTTCCTGTCTCTTCCCCTTTCTATTCCTCTCTCTTCCCAGCCACATCCCTCCTATCTCCACCTGTCTAGTGTTGGGATTAAAGGTGTGGGATCCCCAGTGATGGGATCACCTTAGTGTGAGCTCTGTTTCTCTTCTAGACAAATTTAAGCTTGCATAGCCCAGGGTGGCCTTGAACTCACAGACATCCAACTGCCTCTGTCTCCCAAATCCTGGGATTAAAGGTGTGTGTCACCACTACCTGACCTGTGTGGCTGACTAGTATGGCTGCTTTGCCATCTGAACTTCAGGCAAACTTTATTATTAAAACACAAGTAATATACAGCTATACACTCCTATAAGCCTCAGTGGGCCTGGGTCCTAGCTGTCACCCTTGACATTGTTACACACACACACACACACACACACACACACACACACACACCTGTGATGGTATGCACACCATGTACACTTAGAGACCAGAGGAGGCTATCAGGTGTCCCCCTCTGTCACTCTTCACCTTATTCCCTTGAAACAGTGTCCCTCAAAGAACCTGAAGCTAGGTGGGTGGCGAGCAAGCCCCGACAATGTTGCAGTTACAGGAACCCATGGCCACACCCAGCTTTGTGTGTGGGTGCCTGGGGTTCAAACCCAGTTCCGCCTGCTCCTCATACTAATTAAGCCGTCTTCCCAGGTCCTTATTTTTATATTTTAGAGGCAGTATCTCAATGTAGCCCAGACTAACCTGCAATTCTTCTCTCTAATACAGGATAGCTTTGAACTGAGGAAGATCCTCCTACCTCAGTCTCCTAAGTGAGCAAACATGCCTGATCCTTCACCTTATTTTTTTTTCTCCTGCATGTTTTTTTATTCCTTGGGAAAGAAGGGAAGAAGGGAAAAAGGAAAAAAGGGGGAAAGGTGATCCTTTACCTTATGAATACTAAAAAACACACTGTTTTTTTAAATTGTCCAAGGCAGGAAATAGACAAAAATCAACACTATAGTGAGCTGATTTTTAAATGTATTACTGTATTTCAATTTTTATAAATCACATGTAGCAAAATGGACCGTTTTGCCTATTTGACTAAGCGTACCGTTCACTGGTACTGAGCATGCTCACTTATGCTGTAACGTCACCCCATCCACCTCCACAATTATTCACTGCAGTGAGGAGTGTGAAGCCAGAGAGAGGGCTGCTGCTTTCAAGTCTGGAAAGCGAATTCCATTATACAAAGCGGAAAAGAACTGAGCAATGTCAGTCATGTGTCTGATTCACAGGGAGGCTTCACCGAAGGCAGGGAGGGTGAGGAGAAACAGTCCTAGTATTGTGCAGCCTCTCCAGCCCCAGAATGGAGACCTCAGGCAGAGGACCCGGCTTACCTAAACCCAGCCCAGTATTCATAACCTTAAACTCATTCTTTGGTTGGAGGCTGAAACAGTAATAGATTCAGTGTTGCTTTAACCCAAAGTCACGTGGATTGGGGGTGTGGCTCAGTGGGTAGAGTGACGGCCCAGCGTGCGTGATGTCCTAGATTCAATCTCCAGCACTATATAAACCAGGCATGGAAGCACAGGTTTATAATCCAGGAACTCAGACCCCTGTGGGTTCAAGGCCACGCTGGATGCGGAGTGGGCCTGCCGGCGGTGGGCACAGTGTAGAAACGCAGATTCAGGACTCAACGCGGTCGGTCGCAACATCTGCCTGAGGAGTTGGATTTAGAGACCTCCACCAAGGTGAAGCTTAGACCCGTGAGTTTTGATGAAGAGAGAAACTTCATGGCAAGCCAATGAGAAGCAGAGTTGGATTTTATGAGAAACAGGAAGAAGGCGATGCAAAAGGCAGCATTGGGACACTTAAGTGTCCTCATAGTGGGGTACATAGGACTTCGGTAGCTCTAAGCTCACAACTCCAACATTTGCTAAGAAACACACTCCCCACCCCTTCCTCTTTTTTTTTTTTTTTTCTTTTTGAGACAGGGTTTCACTGTGTAGCCCTGGCTGTCCTGGAACTCACTCTGTAAACCAGACTGGTCTCGAACTCACAGAGATCCTCCTGCCTCTGCCTCCTGAGTGCTGGGATTAAAGGCGTGCACCACCACCGCCAGGTTCCCAGCCCTTCTTTTTAACATTGCCCAAAAACTGTAGTTTGTACCAAAGTTAAAGAATTTCCTTAGTAAACAAAGTTGTAAGGTGGATTTTTGGGAGCCTTTGTCTAGGTGTGGGAGAGAGGAGAATACCCAAGGGCATCTGTCATTTGTCCCTAAGTAAGCCTGGTTTAAGCATAGCCCTTTATGTCATAGACTGAGGTATTTATCAGGATGTACCCCCGGCAGAAAAGTGAGCACTGACGTTTCCTCCCTCTCTCAGCAGAAGTCAGATCCACTCGTAGGATTCAGGGCATCCTCTGTGTCCCAAGACTCACTTCCAGTGTCAGCATAACTCCATGTCATTCTTCCCTGCCTCAAGACCCTACTGGAGCCAGGACAGTGGCTCTGTGGGTAAGACACTTACCATGAAACCCTGATGACTTCAGTCTGATGCCCCTGTAACCTGTGGTAGAATGAGAGCGCCAACTCCTGAAAGTTATTCTCTGACCTCCATGGTACACACACACTCTCACACATACATCATACACACGATAATAATGATTTCCATTGGAAAAACAATGTATAGCCGGGTGGTGGTGGTGCACGCCTTTAATCCCAGCACTCAGGAGGCAGAGGCAGGCAGATCTTTGTGAGTTCGAGACCAGCCTGGTCTACAAGAGCTAGTTCCAGGACAGGTTCCAAAGCCACAGAGAAACCCTGTCTCGAAAACAAAAAAACATAAAAAGGGAAAAACAATGTAAAGATCCTTCGCAAAATCCAAAACAGAACAACAGCAAAAGTAAACACATTAAGTATTTAAGCCAAGCATTTCTTTATTTTTTAAAATATATTTATTATTTTTATTTTATGTATATGCACATTTTGCCTATATACATGTGTATGTACTACATTCATGCTTGTGGTCCTTTGGAACTGGAGTTATAGATAGTTGTGAGCCACCACATAGGTGCTGGGAACTGAACCTGTGTAGAAGTTAACTCGATTCGGGAAATAACCAGGCTAGCTAAAAGATACACAATTATATTTTTATTTAGTATAAGGGGAAAACTCACGAAACTGAAACGAGAAGTCCAAGCCCAGCTGTGCTGCACGGGAACCACAGGAAGAGCCCCGGACCTGATTTTCTCAGGTCCCAGAAAGCCACACCCTAACTTGGTCCCACCTCTTAAAGATAATTGGTTAACAAGGCTTCCCCGGGTCCTCTGCATAATAGCAAGTGTTCTTTACCACCAAAGCATCTCTCCAACCCCCTTCCCTTTTTTTCTTGGCTTTAATTAGCCAGGGCTTGACTCCAACTCATTACATAGCCAAAAATGACCTTCACTTTTTTCTTTGTTTTTTGGGTTTTTTTTGTTTGTTTGTTTTGAGACAGGGTTTCTCTGTAGTTTTGGAGCCTGTCCTGGAACTAGCTCTGTCGACCAGGCTGGCCTCGAACGAAGAGATCCGCCTGCCTCTGCCTCCCGAGTGCTGGGATTAAAGGTGCGTGCCACCACCATCTGGCCGACCTTGACTTTTTTATTTACTTCATTTTAAAAACACATATATTTAAGGGTTATGTGCACATGCGGGTACCCAGAGAGATCAGAGACATCAGATCCCATGGGGCTGTAGTTACAGAAGGTTATGAGCCATCTGACTGTATGACCTGGGTACTGGGCACCCAACTGGGGTCCTCTAGAAGAATTACACAATATGTACTCTTTTTTTTATAATTTATTACGATTTATTTAACTTTATTTTATGTGCATTGGTGTGAAGTTGTCAGATCCCCTGGAACAGGAGTTACAGACAGTTGTGAGCTGGGAATTGGGTGCTGGGAATTGAACCATGTGGGTGCTGGGAATTGAACCTGGGTCCTCTGGAAGAGCAGTCAGTGCTCTTAACTGCTGAGCCATCTCTCCAGCCCCCACAATATGTACTCTTAACCACTGAGCTATCTCTATTTCCAGCCCTGAGCTTGAACATCTAATCCTCTTCCATTCACCTCCAGAGTGACACAGTAATCCCATACCCAGTTTGGTGCAGTGCAGGGGACAAACCCAGGATTTTGTAAATACTAGGCAAACATTCTTCTAACTGAACTGCTGATCCAGTTAACAAGCTTTGAAAAACCAGACTCCCGTGGTTTGGATAGTTGGAAGGTGTTAGGAAACACATCTAGCAACAGTTTAACTGTAAAATCTAAGTGGTGGATGGATGGGTGTTCACTGCATAACTATTAACTTCGCTGTTTCTCACAGGTAACTGTTGGGTATAGAGAACCAAAGGCTTTGTATCCTTAACTTTGAACTGACTTTTTTTTTCTCAGTTTACTTTTCTGGTAGGGAAGGCAGGCACAGCGGTCTCATGGTCAAACAGGCTTCTGCTCTATCATGCCAGACAGCACTTAGGGGCTGGGCTGTCTCTGGAAAGAAGAATGACTGAGGGTGTCCTGTGTCTGTGTCTGTGAGCCGTTGTCATTTCCATGTGTCGTCATTGTGCCCCCCCCAGGAAGAATGACTGAGGGTGTCCTGTGGGTCTGCATGCCCCCCCCTTGTCCTGTCTGTATGTCATCATTGTGCCCCCCCCAAGGAAGAATGACTGAGGGTGTCCTGTGGGTCTGTGTGCCCCCCATTGCCGTTGTGCCCCCCTCCCTGGGCCAACTCGGAGACCCCCTTAGCCTGGCAGCCGAGAGAGGTACCCTCACACAAAGCTAAGCAGAAGCCAGCTCTCCACTGTGGTTCCCGCCCCCCATCCCCCACCCCCCAGAAGAATAGCTGCTTTCAGCACCAGCTTTGATGTCAGAGAGTTAAACTGAGCCAGGTTAAGCTGCCTATGCTGTCTTACTCCAGAAACAGCTCCGCAGGTTTCGGAGAGCGGACTCACTGTCCGCTTTGCTCTGGATTTTAAAGCCAGGCCTCCAGCTGCATGAGTCATGGGGCTGGCTGGTCCCTGGGAAAAGATGACAGTGGCGTCTTTGGCTAAGGAGGATGGAAAAAGCCCACCGGGTTGTCACTGCTGTCACCGCCATCAGTTGAGCAGCCTCCTGGGGGCTTTTTTTCTGGGCTGTCTCTCGGCTTAGCCTATGAATTCTCTTTTGACTGCAGTCCCTAAGAGCAAAGGCCAGCAGTAATAGGTGCTTTGCTGGCCTGAGGAGGGTGTGCCTAAACTCACCTCCCCCATCCTGCATGACGTAAGGGATCTTAGAAAGGGGCATGTAAGGCTGCTGCAAAGATGAGAGCAGATGGATTTTGTTTGGCTTCAGGTCTGAAACAACCTGAACAGCCAACAGGGATGGGGGTGGGGGTGGGGACAGGGGGCGGGGACAGGACTGTGCAGCTCCATCAATTGTACACATCACTACAACAAAACAATGTGCAGCCCCTTAAGGAAAGTATGCATAGATATTGATGTAGACTAATCTATAAGCTGAATTGTTTATTAGGAATAACAATGAAGATCAAAGCAGTGTGTTTAGTAGCTGCCCATTTGTGTGTTTAAAAATATGTATTTATGGTTATACATGTATGCAATAATATTTTTGTTTGGATATACAAGGAAGAGGCTGGCTCAGGGTTTGAGGATTGGGGCAAAGTGAGATAAAGAAACATATGCAGGTGCTGAGGAGGTGCTTTAGTTGGTAAAGTGCTTGCCACAAAAGCATGAGGACCCGAGTTCGATTCTCATAATCCACAAAAAAGCTGTGTGTGCTGTAACCCACTTCTAATCCCAGCCTTGAGTAAGTGGGGAAAGGTGAGCCCTGGGGCTTAGTGGCTCAACACCCTGACCTAATTGATAAGCCCCAGGTCCCAGTGAGAGACTGTGTCTCAAAAAGCAAAGTTTGGGGCAGATAGGCTGTTTTAGTAGGTAAAGGTGCCCACTGCCTAGCCTCACAACCTGAAGTGAATCCCTGAGACCGACATAGTAGAAAGAGAGAGAGAACCAATTCCCAAAATTTGCCTTCTGACCTTCACACACACACACACATTTATTTACACATACATACACAAACATATACATACAAACGTGTAAATATCCCCACACACATACAGACACACATTCACACACACATAGACACACAAACACACACACTATATATATATAAATAATGTAAATTCATTCTCCTAAAAAACAAGCACAAACAAATCACAAAGTGGGTCTCTTGAGATGGCCCAGTAGTAAAAAGCAATTGCTGAGCCAGCCCAATGGCCAGAACCAACAGCATAGTTGTGCCTTTAGCCCCAGTACTCAGGAGGCAGAGGCAAGTGTATCTCTGATTTCAAGAACAGCCTTGTCTATAGATCAAGTTCTAAAGCAGGATACCCAGGCTGACACAGAAAAACTCCGTCTCAAAAAAAAAAAAAAAGAAGAAGAAGAAGTTCCAGAACCCACATAAAAATCCAGGGCTTCATGTGGTGTCATATATGCCTTTAATCCCAGTACTCAGGAGACAAAGGCAGGCAGATCTCTCTGAGTTCAAGGCCATCCTGATTCCAAGACAGGCAAGGTTACACAAAGAAACCCTGTTTCAAAGAAGAAGAAGAAAAAAAAGAAAAAAAAAAGATTAAGCTTTTAGCGCTTGAGAGATGGCTCAACAATTAAAGAGCACTGGCTGTTCTTCCTGAGGTCCTGAGTTCAATTCTTAGTACCCACATTAATGGCTCACAACCATCTATGATGTCATGCAGGCATTCATGCAAATAAAACACTCATATACATAAAAAAGTCATTTTGGGGGGTGGGGGTTTTAAGACAGGAATTCTCTGTGTTTTCCTGACTGTTCCAGGACTCTCTCTATAGACCACGCTGGCCTTGAACTCACAGAGATCTTCTTGCCTCTGCCTCCTGAGTGCTGGGATTAAAGGCGTACACTATCGCTGTTTGGCAAATAAAGTAATCTTAAAAAAAATTAAGCTTCCATTCCAGGCTGTTTTTATTATTATTTTACATATACAAGTACTCTGCCTGCATGTTTATCATATATGTCTGGACAGAATATATGTGCCTGGTGCTTAAGAAGCCAGAAGATGATGTCAGATCCCCTGGAGCTGGAGTTAGTGATGGTTGTCAACTCCAATGTAGGTTCTGGGCATCAAACCAGGATCCCCTGGAAGACCAGCCAGTGTTCTTAACTACTGAGTCATTTCTCTTATCATAAGACTTTTATGAAACATAAAGAAGTTAATATTTATACGGGTGCAGTGGTACATGCCTTTAAGCCCAGCACTTGGGAGGCAGAGGCAGGGGGATCTCTGTAGATTCAAGGCCAACCTGATCTACAGAGAGAGTTCCAGGACAGCTGAGGCTACACAAAGAAATCCTGTGTTAGAAAAATAAATAAATAAATAAACACTTAAGTGCCTGACATATAGAAGTTTTGATCTCGATAACTGGATAACCTAGCCAGTTTTTAGTTGTTTGTTTACAATTGAGACAAGGTCTTGGCACCTCAGAGCTCCAGCTGACTTTGAACTTGTCATCTTCCTGTCTTAGCATCCCAAGTTCCATGATTGCTGAACTAAACCACTATATCCAGTTCCAATCATTTCATTTATTTATTTATTTTTGGTGACAGGGTTTCTTTGTGTAGTCCTGGCTGTCCTGGAACTTACTCTATAGACCAGATTGGCCTCAAACTCACAGAGATCATTCTGCCTCTACCTCCCTAGTGTATATTCTTTTTCTTTTCTTTTTTTTTAATGCATTTATTTTTACTTTATGTGCATTGGTGTTTTGCCTGTATATTTGACTGTGTGAGGAGGTCAGATCTTGGAGTTACAGACAGTTGTGAGCTGCCATGTGGGTGCTGGGAATTGAACTCAGGTCCTCTGGAAGAACAGCCAGTGCTCTTAACTGCTGAGTCATCTTTCCAGCCCCCTCTTTTTCTTTTCTTTTAAAGACAAGGTCTCGGGGTCTGAAGAGATGGCTCAGAGGTTAAGATCACTGGCTGCTCTTCCAGAGGTCCTGAGTTCAATTCCCAGCAACCACGTGGTGGCTCACAACCAACCTTCTGTAATGAGATCTGGTGTCCTTCTGGAGTGTGTATACATAATAAATAAATAAAAAAAATAATAAAGACAAGGTCTCACTATGTAGCTCTGGCTGGACTGGAACTTACTATGTAGATGAGGCTGGCCATGAACTCAGAGATCCCTCTGCCTTCCAAATGCTGGGATGAAAAGCACAGGCCCATTTGTTGTTGTTGTATTATTTTGTTGTGTTTGTTTTGTTTTTGTTTTGGGGTTTAGTTTTTTGAGACAAGGTTTCCCTGTGTGCCCTGGCTGTCCTGGACCAGCCTAACCTTAAACTCAGAGATCCACCTGGCTTTGCCACCAGAGTGCTGGGACTAAAGGAAGATATGTGCCACCACACCCCTGGTGATTGTATTTTAGACTATAGCCAAACTGTTCCTAATGTAGTAGCCATGTAACCTCTGGTGGTTTAAATAAGAATGATGCCCCCTCCTCCCCATAGGCCCATGTATTTGGATGTTTGGCTCCTAGTTGGTAAAAAATGTTTTGGAAGGATTAGGAGGGTGTGTCCTTGTTAGAGAAGGGGTGTCACTTCAGGTAGGCTTTGAGGTTTCAAAAGCCCATGCCCTTCCCATTTAGCTCCTTCTGCCTCCTCCTTGTGGATCAGATGTAAGCCTCAGCTATTACTGCTCTAGTGCTGTGTGTGCCTGTCTCCTGCAGTGTTCCCTGCCATTATGGTCATGGACGCTATCCCTCTAGAACCATTAGGCCCAAATTAAATGCTTCTTTTTATAAGTTCTCTTGGTCATAGTGTCTTATAATGACAATAGAAGAGTAACCAAGAAATGCCCCAAGCTTGCCTCATACTCTTGGAGATCCTGCTGCCTTAGGCGCCCAAGTGCCAAGGTAACTAGTATGATCCACCACCCCCAGTGGCAGTAGTGTATTTTAAACCAAAGGAAGTCAAGCATGAACTCTCTAATATTAAAAGAAAACATAAGTTGGTTTTGGGGCTAGAACTATGAACTATAGTAAATAAGAAGGCTCCTAAACAGAGAAATACTTTTTTCTATTAATTTTTTCCCCTGTGGGGAGGTTCTTTGAGATTGGGGAAAACATGATCAATATATATATATATATATATATATATATATATATATGTATGTATGTATGAAAATTTTAAACAATATATATATACACACACATATATGGGCATTTTGCCTGCATGTATGTCATCTGTGCGCCGTGTGTGCAGTGCCCATAGAGGTCAGAAGCAGGTGCTGGATCCGCTGGGTCGCAGAGGGTTGTGAAGTGCTCTGTGGGGTGTTGGGAATTGAACCAGTCTTCTGGAAGAGCCACCAATGCTCTTAACGGCTGAGCCGCCTCTCCAGCCCTGAAAATAGTTGCTTTTTTAAAAATGTAACTAAAGGAAAGGTGCAGGTGCATGTGCTTATGGCATAAGGAAGGGCTGAGGTCAGCTGGGCCCAAATGACGCAATAGAGACAGTAAGACTAAGAAGAAATTAGGGCAATCGAGAATAGCAAAATAGGGGCTGGAGAGATGGCTCAGCAGTTAAGAGCACTGACTGCTCTTCTAGAGGACTGGGTTCAATTCCCAGCACCCACACGGCAGCAAAACACCAGTGTACATTAAATAAATAAATAAATCTTTTAAAAAAAAAGAATAGCAAAATAACAGAAAATTGCAAAACTCTGGAACTGATTATTTTTTATTTATTTATTTAAAGATTTATTTATTATGTGTATAGCATTCCTTCCACGTGTGCCTGCATGCCAGAAGGGGGCTCCAGGTCTCATTACAGATGGCTGTGAGCCACCATGTGGTTGCTGGGAATTGAACTCAGGATTCCTCTAGAAGAGCAGTCAGTGCTCTTAACCACTGAGCCATCTCTCCAGCCCCAACTGATTCTTTTTTAAAAACCAATAAGAGTAGAGCTGGAGAGATGGCTCAGTGGTTAAGAGCACTGACTGCTCTTTCAGAGGACCTGGGATCAGTTCCCAGCATCCACATGGCAGCTCACAACTGTCTGCAATTCCAGTTCCAGGGGACCCGACACCCATGGCAAACACCAATGCACTTTTTTTAAAAAAATCAATAAAAGTGATAAACTTCTAAAAAAAATTGTGTTGACTGGTTGTGATGGCACATGACCTTAATCCAAACACTTGGGAGACAGAGGCAGGCAGATCCTTCTAAGTTTGAGACCAGCCTGGTCTACATAATGAGCTCCAGGCCAGCCAGGGCTACATAGAGAGATCCTGTGTCAGAAAAACAAAACTTATTTTCTCCACCCTTGCCCAAAAAGTCTTACGACTGTTCAATACCTGGAATCTACAAGGTAAAAGGACAGAGCCTCTGACCTACGCGCGCACACAGGCACACACACACAGAGGTGCACACCAGCACGAGTGCACACACAAGTATAGGTCAGAGAACAACGCTGAGGTGCTGGTCTGTTCATCCCATCGTATGGGTCCTGGAGACCCGCTCAGGCCGTCAGGCTTGGCACCAAGCCTCTCTACCAGCTGAACCATCTCTCTGGCACTTGTAAATATTTTCAATTACATTTTATTTCTTCTCTTTTATTGAAGAGTACATGATGAGTAAATTAGCATGCGTCAAAGTTCATCCCAGTGTCATAGTCCACCTTTAAACCTCAGCACGCAGGAGGCTGAGGCAGGAGGACTGTTGAGGTTTAGGCTAGCAAGGATTAAGAAGTGGTTCTCAACTTCCTAATGCTGCAACCCTTTAATATAGTTCCTCATGTTGTGGTGACCCCCAAGCATGAAATTATTTCATTGTCACTTCACAACTGTATTTTGCTACTGTTATGAATCATAATGTGTTGGGTCCACGGGCTTTGCGTAAAGATGGGGATAGGTCTAGTAAACCAGAAGCAAACTTTATTCCGGGAAAAAAATTAAAAATTAAAAAAAAAATAAATCTCCACTGGGCACAAAAAGCTTATCAGCTAGCTGAGACCACAGCCAGAGTTCAGACTTGTAAGTCTGTGGCAAAGGACAGCTTCCAAACCCCACCTTTTTATAGTAAAGATTAAGCAATAACAAAGGAATTTTTACAATCTTTTTTGTTGTTTGTTTGTTGGGTTTTTTGTTGTTGTTGTTGTTGTTTTGGTTTTTCCAAACAGGGTTTCTCTGTAGCTTTGGGGCCTGTCCTGGAACTAGCTCTTGTAGACCAGGCTGGCCTTGAATTCACAGAGATCCACCTGCCTCTGCCTCCCGAGTGCAGGGATTAAAAGCGTGTACCACCGCCGCCCGGCTAATTTTTACCATCTTGAGGTGAAACTTAGACACAAATTGCCCTTCTTTGCAATGTTCAGTAACAGGGCTTTTCAGGTAAACTAGTGTTTGTATTTAGTCCATTGTTTCTCTCTGGCACTTGCTGGTGGTGTTTACAAAGCTCTGCATTCACTTCCTGTCACTTTTGCATAGCAGGGAAGGGTATGGGACACTATAAAACCAAAAAGTCAAAAGTCATGTACATCCCGTCATTTAAAAGTTTACTCAGCTAGGCGCACGCCTTTAATCCCAGCACTTGGGAGGCAGAGGCGGGCAGATCTCTGCGAGTTCGAGGCCAGCCTGGTCTACAAGAGCTAATTCCAGGACAGGCTCCAAAGCTACAGAGAAATCCTGTATTGAACCCCTCTCCAAAAAAATGTATTTTAAAAAAAAACTATCAAAAAGTGATGACTTTGGGAGCTCTAGAAATGGCTCAGCAATTAAGCCCTTAGTCTACTCTTGCAAAGGACCCAAGTTTGGTTTCTAACACCCAAGTCTGGAGGCTGACAACCACCTGTAACTACACATATACACACTTAAATGTAGAATAAAAATATGCAACATATGGCGGTGGGCCTCATGGCCTACATGGTCTCCAAGAGTAAGAAACCCTGGACCATTCCAACCCAGGCCCATCCACCTTAGAGAGGAAGAGACCCAACTCAGCCTCCACCACTGACAACCCTGAGCATCTCTACCCACACTTTCTGAGACACCACTACCCTCCGCCCCGAGTAGGGGACTGGCTTGAGGAACTGCTCTTGAATGCCACCAATAAATTTCTATGTATCTGGTGGTGACGACTTTGACTAGGGCAGATTGCTCCACATAATGTGGGTGGGACTCATTCAAATAGTCAAAGGGTTCTCCCTCTTTCCTGGCAGCCCCCACCCCAGGGAAGAGGGACCGCCTGAAATTCTGCTGTGGCCTTCAGATCCGAACTCGGCTCCTGCCTAGGTCTCCAGCCTGCTAGTTCACCCTACAGTTTTGGACTTCTTGGACAATTCCTGAAAATCAGCCCCGCTATTAAAAAAAAAAATCTATACATCCTGTTATTCTACCCACCCCCAAGGACCCGTTATTGGTCTAACCTAGTTTACTAGTACCACCCAAAGCGCTTATTGGTCTGACCTAGTTTACTAGTACCACCCAAACACAGATTCTGGGAGTTCCTGCTTGACTTCTCAATCACAGACAGCCTTTGCTCGCTGCCTGGAAAAGCCTTCTGCAAGGTGGCGGACATCAGCTGCAGCCGTTACCTGCCTGGGAGTCAGCTGTCAAAACTGCTCAATGTCGCAAAAGTAAGCCCTTCATTAGCAGAAAAATGCCAGTCGGCTCAAGTGAAGCAGGGCTCTGTCAACTGGTAAAACCCAATTATGCTTCTAACTACATAAATTAGCTCAAGTAAACACGTTTGAAAACACCAGATTTCCATCTTGAACCTACAGAGGATTAACAGCAAGAAAGCAAATTACTAATGAGTGAAATTTTTTAAAAATTTTTTTCACTGCGTCTCCCACGATGATTAGAGCTTTGAACGATTATTTGCCAGTTCTGCAGGAAAATGGCTGTTTCCTCAATTAACACATCAGAGATGTCTACCTTTCCAGAATAAGAGAAAAACATCTCCTGGGAGATGAGGGTGTTGGAGATGGCCTAAGTTTTTCTCCCCTATCACCTACTACGGAGACTAAAAACCTCCAGGGCTTAAGCGTTTCCCCAGCTGCGCTTCAGCTAAATCTTTCTCGGGCAGTTTTTTCATTTCTCCACCCCTCTCGTGAGCCAATCCGAAGGACACAAATAGCCCAGAGCCCCCTGGGAAGGCACTGCGGAGGTACTGCCTGGTTACAGGGCTTCCTCAGCTTGCAGGCTCCTCCTGCTCTGGCCAGCACGCCTGCAGGCTGGAAACATAGGCTGCGCATTGCGGCTCTGCAGCGCAGGGGCCTGCAGGGGTTAACCTGGCTGCGATTCAGTCGTGCACCACCTGGGCCTCGGCATCGGTGACTCATTGTTTCCGCCCTGAGCAGGCTGAGCTCTGGGTGGTGGGTGTCAGTCACCCAGGCAAAGGAAAATTCTTGGGTTTTTTTTTTTGTTTTTCCCCTTTCAACATAACCAGTTTTCTAAAGCCGAGTATAGAAGCAGGGACGTGAGGTGTTTCTTCTGCAGCAGCCGTAGCCAAGGTTACTTGCTGCCTTTGAGTTGTCCTGCAGGGGACAAGGGTTTGAATTTACTGTCTGCAAACAGAAAGAGGCCCAAAGCCAGGATTCCCTCTGTTGACGGCTGTGACATGTCTTTAGAAAATGAAGGACACATACTGGATTTTAGTGACATTGCCTACAATTTGTGCAAACAAACATGTTGGCCGATAAATTGGCTATGTCTCAATATAAGATCTGTGTCAAATACAAATTTTCCACATGTCTATTTCTTTCGCGTGAGTGTGTGCCTGTGCCCCACGGTGCCTTCTCGAGATCAGAGAACAACTTGCAGGAGTCAAGTTTCTCCATCCACCTTGTGAGTTCCAGAAATAGAACTCAGATGGTCAAGCCTGGCTGCAAGGACCCACGCCTGCTCACTCATCTCGATGGCCCTCCCTGCATTCCTGTATCTGAAGGAGCGTCTTAACACTCACGTTCACAGCAAACCTTCCTGACTGCAGTCTAGTTTTGCACTCTTGGGGACTAGAGAGGTTGGAATTCCTGACCTGGGGGATCTTTGCTGGCTAAGCACAACTCAGCCCCAAAGTTTTCCTGGCACAACTTGGAAGACATTTTGCCTTCTTTCTGTAGAGTGTCATGTACATTCCTGAATCTTGTTATTTGGCCTCATTCTATTTATCTACATTTTTGGTGTTTAAAAATAAAAAATTTAAGCCAGGCGGTGGTGGTGCACCTCTTTAATCCCAGCACTCGGGAGGCAGAGGCAGGCGGATCTCTGTGAGTTCGAGGCCAGCCTGGTCTACGGAGCAAGTTCCAGGACAGCCAGGACGGTTACACAGAGAAACCCTGTTTCGAAAAACTAAAATAATAGTAATAATAATAATAAGCAGAGCAGGGCACGCTGCTCAGGGGTAGAGTGCTTGCCTAGTATTTGCAAGGCCTGGATTCTATGCCAATACTACCAAAAGAACAAACAACTAAAAAATATTCAAACTGGAAAAAAGAAATAAATGCAGGGTGGTGGGGGTGTAGCTCAATTAGTAGAGGGCTTTGTTAGTATGCAAGAAGCCCTGGGTGCAATTCCCAGCACTGCTTAAATTGGACTTGGTGGGCGTGCCTGCAATCCTAGTACGCCGTGGGAAGGAGAAGCAGGAGGAGTCAGATTAAGGTCAGCCTCCACTACACAGTGAAGGCCAAAGGCCGGCCTGAACTATAGGAGACACTGTCTCAAATGACAGAAACAAACAAATGAGATGAGGAGAGGGCAGAGCAAGAGGAAGAGCAGGGAGGAAAGGAAGGAAGAAAAGGAAGAGGAGGAGGAAGGAAAGGAAGAAGAAGAGGAGCTGGGAGGGAGGGGAGGAAGAAGAGGAGGAGGGAGAGTCGGGGAAGGAAGAAGAAGAAGGGGGAGAAAGAAGACAGGAAGGGAGCCCTGTGTAGATCTAGGATGAGGATAGAAAGTCAAATCCAAGAAGAGTGTGCCACCAAGCACTCTCTTCATTAAATTAAGTATCCCTCTTGAATGAATTCCAAAATACCCAGACTCTATAACAACAACAACAACAACAAAAGACTGTGCCGGATAGTGGCCTTTAATCCCAGCACTCTGGAGGCAGAGGCAGGCAGATCTCTGTGAGTTCGAGGCCAGCCTGGTCTACAGAGTGAGTTCCAGGACAGGCTCCAAAGCTGCAGAGAAACCCTGTCTCGAAAAACCAAAACCAAAACAAAACCAAACAAATAAACCAACAAAAACAAACCCAAAGACAGAAGATACTGGAAAAGAGAGGGCAGACACAGGGCAGGGAGATGGAGGATGGGGCTTACTGAAAACTCGGGCGATGCCTTTGTGATCGTGTCAATCAGCTGCTGTAGTCTTTCTATTTTCACAGCAACGGGAGGTTTGTTTGACCTCAGCTAGTTTCCTGTGATGTGTCCACTCTGTCCTATGAACTGGGACTCATTTTGCATTTGAATCAGAAAGAATCAAAATAATAAAGATTATGTCGTCTTTCAGGCCCACGCTATCATTCAGCAATAGGGATTTCTTTCTTTGGCTGCCAGAATCCTTTAAAGTCAGGTGTCAAAACGCTGGTCTCACCTTTTTGGAAGGTTACTAAAAGCCTTCGAGATTACACTTGTCTTGTTTTTGTAGGCAGGGCAGCAATATTGCAGCATGCCTGCAGAAACAGTGCTAGTTTAAATGCCCCCGTGTCTCCCATCACAGAAGTACGAGTGGTTCTCTGAATGAATCTTTCTATATTTTTTTTTGTTTTTTTATTTGTTTTTCGTGACAGGGTTTCCCTGTGTAACAGTCCTAGCTGTCCTGAAACTGCTCTTGTAGACCAGCCTGGCCTCAAACTCAGAGGGATTCGCCTGCCTCTGCCTCCCGAGAGCTGGGATTAAATGCATGTGCCACCACCGCCTGGCCAATCTTTCTATATTATATACAAGAAACCTGTGTGCAAAAAAACTATTAACAGGTTTGTGGTGCTTCTTGGTAGAAGAACACTATAACTGTTAGGTCCAAAGGAAACCCTCCCAAACTATCCAAAGTGGGTGTGCCACTGACTGTGCAAAAGGACAGTCTGGGCTCGGCTGGTTGAATTCCGACAGGGTAGACAGGATTGCTGGCAGAGATGGAAAAGTCTACAGTTAGCAGTAAAGTCTACAGAGCACTAAAAGTGTCTATCTGTCTGGACACTCCCAATCGCTCCCTACAGCCAACTACTGTAAATGGGACACACGGTTCTCTATCAGCATATACATACAATACATAACGAAGCCCCGTGCTAACCTCCAGGCTCCTTAGGTCCCTATTAACACTACAGAGAAGGACCTGTAATGCTTATCTAAGCCACCAGGCACTTCTGGGCCAAACACTTCTTCTTCCCTTCTTTCCTAACTTCCAGGTTGTTCCAGATTCCACTCCCTGCCCTGCATAACTACACCTTCCCCTTTAAAGCCAGCCAGCCCCGCCCCCAGCCCTAATGGGTAGCCCTGGCAGCTTTAGACTCACTCAAACACCTCTGGCTTATTCTCTCCCCCCCCAAAGATGGCCACTGGCAGTTTCATATTTACAGTAAACCTTCCCACCCATGGAGCGGTCCAGTGTGTGTGTGTGTGGGGGGGGGGTGTTTCACTGACAATACCAAGCAAGGTGGTGAACCAAGCAGGATGAACGCAATCCTACTATGTACAACTGAGGAAGATTGTCACACAGACTAAAGTTAAAGTTTTGAACAGCTGCGAGGTTCACAGAGGGGTGCCTTATTTCCATTTGCTGGTCAGCATATCATAGATGAGGGGACAGAGACCTCAATTCAAGTCAAACCAGGAAGAACTGGATTAGAAGCAGGGTTGGAATTTGTATTAATTTTTTTTGGGGGGGGGGTTTCGAGACAGGGTTTCTCTGTGGCTTTGGAGCCTGTCCTGGAACTAGCGTTTGTAGACCAGGCTGGCCTCGAACTCACAGAGATCCGCCTGCCTCTGCCTCCCAAGTGCTGGGATTAAAGGCGTGTGCCACCACCGCCTGGCTTAAATATGTTTTAATATAGGTTTGGGGGTTAGGGGAAAGAGAAATGTTCTCTCTGTCTCTCTGTCTGTCTGTCTGTCTGTCTGTCTCTCCTCTTTCTCTCTCTCTCTCTCTCTGTGAGATTATAGGGTGGTCCCAGGATGCCTTAGATAAAATTTTGATCCTAAGAAGTAAAACTAGAAGCCACTAAAACTGCACAGGAGGTCGCTGTGCAGCGGTGGCGCACGCTTTTAATCCCAGCACTCGGAAGGCAGAGGCAGGCGGATCTCTGTGAGTTCGAGGTCAGCCTGGTCTACAGAGTGAGTTCCAGGACAGCCAGAGCTACATACTAGAGAGACCCTGCTTGAAAACACCCCCAAAATAAAAAATAAATCAGCCAAGCACTTAGTACGTGTCCTTTCCCTGTCAATGAGGTTTCTGGTGAGGTTCCCTGGAAACTGCAGAGAGGCCATAAGCAGTTGTGAAAATTTGCTAGAATTCTTTTCCCCCCCTCGTTCGTTCTGTGACTGTTTCACACATGTACATGTGTACTAACTGTTCTCACCTCCCACCCTCTCATCTGCCTCTTATCCCTTCCTGCACCTCCCCTACCCATTTCCCTATCTCTTTCTCCCGTTCACTTCTATTCCTTCTGTTTTGTGATCCACTGAGTTTAGCCAGGGCTATGTGACCATGTGCTTGGAGCTTGGTGGACTCGGCAATGGGCGCACAACTGAAGACAGTGACTCTCCTTTTCCTAGAATCAGCTAGTAGCCAGAAGCTCAGTTGTAAGGTTTGGGACCCTGTGACCCCTTCCTCTGACCGACTATTGACAGGGCGAGTCTTGTGTGGGCCCAGGGCAGGCAATTGCACTTGTGAGTTTCATGATTGTGATGGTCGTAGGAGTCTAGAGGATGGCATTCCACAGTTCCACAGGTCTTCATTCTTTTAGTTCTTGCAAGATTTCAACCTGCCCCGCCCCACTTCTTCGGGAACATTCCCTGAGTCAGAAAGGAGGTAGTGTCAATTGTGCTGGGATTCTTGCTTCCCTGATAGTGAGAGGCTTCAACCAGACTGCATGGGTGCATGGGTACACCTTTCTTTTCTTTTCTTTTCTTTTCTTTTCATCCTTCCTTCCCTTCTTTCTTTCCTTTTTTTTTGAGACAGTGTTTTGGTTTCTCTATGTAGCCCTGGCTGTCCCGGAACTCACTCCGTAGACGAGGCTGGCCTTGAACTCAGCAGTCCAGCCACCTCTGTCTCCCAAATGCTGGAATCAAAGACCTATGCCATCACCACCTGGCCAGTGTACCTTTCTCCTCACATTTCCAAGGTTTTGTTCTGTCTTTCTATCCTGCAGCTACTTTCCCTTTGTTCCTACTCTACCTTTTCATTAGAAGAGGTTCGTAGGGATTACAGTAGTGGTTCTCAATCTGTAGGTCGAGACCCCACAGGGGTTGCGTATCAGATATTTACATTATGATTCATAATAGTAGCAAAATTAAAGTTATGAAGTAACAACAAAAATAATTTTTTGACTGGGGCTCACCACAACAGAGGAACTGTATTAAGGGTCACAGCATTAGGAGGATTGAGAATCACTGGCTTACAGAGGTTTTCAGTCCTTCCTAGTGGACTGTAGGACCTGAAGTCCAAGGTGGAGGCACAGCCAATCATTCTCTCTCGGAGCTATTCCATCACACGTTTTTTGCTTGTGTGGAGACAGGACCTCACTGTGTAGCCCAGGCTGACCTCTGACTCATAGAGACCGTCCTTCCTTAGACTCTTCAGTGCTGGGATTACAGCTGAGAGCCACCCTCCTTGACTTGCCACACATTTCATAAATATAGAATTCCCTGAAACATCCTTCAGAGGAAGGATAGAAATACAGAGAGAATTATGGGAACATGATTCGGGGAAAGGAACCCTTACCTAGGAATCCCGTTGAAGCCTCAGGTCATCAGAAAAGCAAGAATTCCCGAAAGTGAACTGCTCAGGGCCTTTCTCCCTTCCGTAAACCTTTTCTAGGAAGCTCACCAGATAAAAACGGCTGAAGGGACAAGATGGGTACTAAGCTGTTCTAGCAACCCTGCTAGCTTCTGGCTTTTCTTTATCGGTGTAATTCCAGCCAATGCACCTTGGCAGCCACCCCATAAACTCACTCATCAACAGAATGACAGGACTGGAGAGACGGCTCAGTGAGACCCATCTTTTTTTTTTAATTTCATTTTTTATTTGCATTGGTGTTTGCATGTATGTCTTTGTGAGGAGGCCAGATCTTGGAGTTACAGACAGTTGTGAACTGCTAATTCTTTCTTAAAAGAGTATTGTTTATTCTTTAACAATTTCATACATTTAGACAATGTATCTTGACCCAAGGAGTTGGGCACACCTGGGAAGGGTTTTTCTTAGTTGGATTATTTGAGTTGGAAAGACCCATCCTAAATCTGGGTCACATCTTCTGGTAGCAGCCTACATAAAAGAAAGTGGAAGAAGGAAGCTTTTGCTCTTGCCTGTTTGCCCTCACTCTCAATGACAAGTTCACCTGTCCTGCTGTGGAGGTATTATTTTTGCAAGCCTACTTCTTTGGGGTTCCAGCGTAGACTGAAAACCAACGGAGACATTGTGAATGAAACTTCCTGAAAAGAGGCTGTGTCTGGCTGTGAACAAAAAAAAAACCTCTTGAAAGGAATTTCTGTGTCTGCAGGGACGAACAGACCAATTGGAATTTCAGTACTGTAGAAACTGGAATTTATTAGGTTCAGAAGCTAATTGTCTTGAGCTAGTTTTAGCCTTTTGGAACAGCCATTCCTTGGCCCACTCTGTATAGCTGACCTAACACCCCGTGAGAATAAATAGAAAACCTCTTAGAAGAGATTAACTTAATCTAGAATTAAGAATACTAGCTTCCATCAACCTAAGAGCTAAGAATGGCAGATAGCATTTTAGGCCTATAGCATAGCCACATATACCCGCCTCCCATTTCATTGTCTCTGCCTCTCGAATGTACCCACCAATGCCTTTTAAACTTGCCTTGCCTTGATTTATGACTTTCTATAAAAACCCAATGAAACTGCTCCCATGTTGGAATGCAGAATTTGGAGTAATCTGAATCTGTGTTCCTGTGCCACATTCATTCAAAATGGCTCCAGAACATACTATCTTTTACTCCCTTCAAGACGAGAGCTGTGGTTCTTACGTTGACAACATCCAGCCTTGTGAACTGAACAATTGTCAGATTCTTGGCCTTTCCATCAGGAGACAGCCATTATTGGACTAGTTGGACCATAGTCTGTAAGCCACTCTAATAAATCCTCTTTTTACAGAAATACATTAATTCTACCAGTTCTGTTCCTCTGAAACCTGACTAACATTTCCTCCTCTGCCTCCGCCTCCGTCTCCTTCTTTTTAATATTCCATTGACTCCAATTAGCATGTCCTCATGTGCACGGGTGTGGAGTCATCTACTGAACTGAACAGGGGCGACCTACCCACATTGCCGAAGACAAATTACTCCTCTCCTAGAAGCCATTAATTGCCACTGGCTCCAATTAGGAGTGAGGCCTCAGAAGTTCCTGCTCTGTCTGTGCTGGAATGTTGACTGGCTTGAACGTGTGTAGGTAAGCATAGATACTATGAGTAATAAATGAAAGTAATGTCATATCACGTGCAGAACACAGCATTTACACACTCCCGCCTACCCATGGGCTCTTAACATCCTTCCCCCTTCCGACAGATGCTCCCTGAGCCCTAAGAAGCTAGGGTCAGTGGGGTTGATACACTTGTCCCATTTAGGATTGAATACTCACTAGTCACTTACTTTTCAGCATTGATTAGTTGGGAATCTTCTGCATGAACTGCTACCCACTGCAGAATAAACAAAATAAAACAAAAGCAGCTGACCAAGGTCAACAACATCACTATAAAAGCTGCTATTTTTCTCTTTCTTTCTTTCTTCCTTTTTTTTTTTTTTTTTTTTGGTTTTTTTGAGACAGGGTTTCTTTGTAGCTTTGGAGCCTGTCCTGGAACTAGCTCTGTAGACCAGGCTGGTCTCGAACTTACAGAGATCCACCTGCCTCTGCCTCCCAAGTGCTGGGATTAAAGGCGTGTGCCACCACTGCCCAGTGAAAGCTGCTATTTTTCTGAGTGTGTGTGTGTGTGTGTGTGTGTGTGTGTGTGTGTGTGTGTGTAGAGGGTGGTTGGTGCACACGTGGTGAGTGCAGATGCCCATGGGGTCCAGAAGAAGTTGGGTCCCCTGGAGCTGGAGTTACAGCACAGGTGCTGGGAACTGACCTGCTGTCCTCTGTGACAGCAGCAAGTCCAAGTCCTCTTAATCCCTGAGCCATCTCTTTGGGGAAAGCTGGTAATTCTTTGTTTGGTTGGTTTCTTGTTGTTTTTTTGAGATAGGGTTTCTCTGTGTAATAGTCCTGATTATTTTGGAACTCTCTCTGTAGACCAGGCTGGCCTCAAACTCACAGAGATCTGCCTGCCTCTGCCTCCCTAGTGTTGGGATTAAAGGTGTGTGCCACCACATCTAAAACTGATATATATACATATATATCATATATATACATATATATGTGTATGTATGTGTATATATATACACACACATATATATATAATATAGCTCTACATTTTTCTATGCTCCCCTCTCTGCCTCTCCCCTCCCCTTCAACCCTTTCCCAAGGTCCCCATGCTCCCAATTTACTCAGGAGATCTTGTCTTTTTCTACTTCCCAAAACTGCTAATTCTTAAGAGAGCCAGAATAGTTCTGTCTGTTCTTTGTCTTCTGAAGAGGCTGCCTCCTCCCCCCTTTCCTTTCTTCTCTCTCTCTTTCCCTCTCTCTCTCTCTCTCTCTCCCCCATACTCCCATACTCATATACCCTCCCACTAAATAAACTCTGTACCCCCCCAAAAAAGAGGGAGCCAGAATGGATGCTCAGGCTGTCCCTAACTCACCAACCCCCACCCATTTAGTCTTTGGAAAAAGACTAAATGGTGAAGGAAAAAACAAAAATTCCATGACTTTAAAAGCCCAGACAAGGAGAAGGATAAATTGAGCTTATTCCTTGGCGATACATCATGTTTGGGGCAGAGGAACATTTGCCTTTACTTGAGAATCCAAGACATTGAGCTCTCACATGTTCAGAAAGTTTCTCTGTTCTGTTTGTTCTCTTAAATCACATAGGATTGACTGATGCTTGTTCAAGTAGGGAGGTAACCAATTAAAAGTCCTTTCCTGAAGACAAGCATGCTATGTAAAAGGGAACTTTTGAAACGTGGCTTAACCTAGGATTTTATGAGACACAGAGCACCGGCTTCCTCCCTGCACACTGGAGTCTGGAGCTACACGTCACACTGTACAGAAGAAAGGCAGGACTTCTGTGGATGCCACATTATACACAAGCTGACAGTAACCAGCCTAGAGGATTCTTCCTTTGCGAGCTTTGCAAAAGCAGCTCTTAGTTTGATCAGCAAAACTATCTGCTGAATATACAGTGCGGTGGAGAGCACTCTGAAAAGCTGGTTGCCTGCTTGTTTGTTTGTTTGTTTGTTTTTTGAGACAGGGTTTCTCTGGGTAGCGTTGACTGTCCTAGAGCTAGCTCTGTAGACCAGACTGGCCTCAAACTCAGAGATTCATCTGCCTTAAAGAAATTGCACCATCACAGCTGAACAAATTTTATTTATTTATTTATTTATTTATTAGAGACAGAATTTCTCTGTGTAGCCCTGCTGTCCTGGTCCTCACTCTGTAGACCAGGCTGACCTCAAATTTACAGAGATCCCCCTGCTTCTGCCTCTAAGTGCTTGGGTAAAGGTGAGTGCCACCACGGCCTGACTAGGCACATCAGTTTGTAGCATAGCTTCTACCATACCCCAGGCTAAGAACGTGGTCAGATAGTATCTGGTCTATAGCTGAGTTTTCCCTTCTTGACTGTATCCTGCTTACCTGATGTTTCCAAACCAATGTACTTAAAAAGTGTCTTGATGTGTGACTTTCTTTGTTCTATTGTTGCAGTACCTCTAACAGAGCTGTGAGGATGTGGAATGTGGAGTAAGCAAGATCTGTGTTCCCTAGCCATAGTCCCTTGTGGTTAGCTCCAGCATAAATGGCCACTTATCCTGGGAGGAGAGGTGTGTTTCTTGCGAGCTGAGTTACAACGTTGGCTTTGGAATCTTGTTTGCTAAACTTTTCATCCTACTTTCCTCCCTTGTCAAATAACTTTTTAGTGTCTATCTATAAAGCTGGGGAAATAACTTTAAAAAGTAAACAGACTGGGTTTTTTTTTAACTCACAGCAATCCTCCAGCCTCAGCCTCCCAAGTGTTGGTATGCATCATCATGTTGACCATGACCAAAGTAGATAAATTATAAGAAAAATGGAGATAGATTTACTTTATGTGCTTGATAACAAATAGAGAGCTTAATTTTCAGAAATGGACACTTTCCAATTATTCTTGAAAGATTTTTATATTATCCCCCCATTAAACACACCCCCCTCCGCTGCCTGCTATGAGATACATTTGACTTGTGCTATTGTGATGGCCCAGAAGACAAATACACCTGTTTGTTGCCAAGTCTGAAAACCTGGGGTACAGAGTTAGATCCTCAGGATCCCCAGGTGGAAAGAGAATCGACTCACAAGTTATCTTCACTTTCACATGCACAATGGAATTTTTTTTTTATTTTTTATTATTTTTATTTTTAAATAGATATTTTTTTCATGATATTTATTGAACTCTACACTTTTCTCTGCTCCCCTCCCTGCCTCTCCCCTCCCCCCTTCAACCATCCCCCAAGGTCCCCATGCTCCCAATTTACTCAGAAGATCTTGTCTTTTTATACTTTCTACTTCCCATGTAGATTCTATCTATGTAAGTCTCGCTTAGTGTCCATATTGTTGTCTAAGTTCTCTGGGATTGTGGTTTGTAGGCTGGTTTTCTTTGCTTTATGTTTATAAACCACCTATGAGTGAGTACATGTGATAATTGTCTTTCTGTGTCTGGGTTACCTCACTCAATGTTTTCTAGCTCCATCCATTTTCCTGCAAAATTCAAGATGTCATTATTTTTTTCTGCTGTGTAGTACTCCATTGTGTAAATGTACCACATTTTTTTTTAGCCATTCTTCAATCGAGGGGCATTTAGGTTGTTTCCAGGTTCTGACTATGACAAACAAAGCTGCTATGAACATAGTTGAGCACATGTCCTTGTGGCACGATTGAGCATCCTTTGGATATATACCCAAAAGTGGTATTACTGGGTCTTGAGGAAGGTTGTTTCCTAATTTTCTGAGATATCACCATACTGACATCCATAGGGGTTGTACCAGCTTGCATTCCCACCAGCAATGCAGGAGTGTTCCCTTTCCCCACAACCTCTCCAGCATAAGTTGTCATCAGTGCTTTTGATCTTGGCCATTCTTACAGGTGTGAGATGGAATCTCAGAGTTGTTTTGATTTGCATTTCTCTGATGACTAAGGATGTTGAACATTTCCTTAAGTGTCTTTTAGCCATTTTAGATTCCTCTGTTGAGAGTTCTCTGTTTAGGCCTGTACTCCATTTTTTTTATTGGATTACATGATTTTTTTGGTGTCCAATTTCTTGAGTTCTTTGTATATTTTGGAGATCAGACTCTGTCTGATGTGGGGTTAGTGAAGCTCTTTTCCCATTCTGTAGGCTGTCGTTTTATCTTGTTGACCATATCCTTTGCTTTACAGAAGCTTTTCAGTTTCAGGAGGTCCCATCTATTAATTGTTTCTCTCAGTGTCTATGCTGCTGGGGTTCTATTTAGGAAGTGGTTCCCTGTGCCAATGCGTTCAAGTGTACTTCCCATTTTCTCTTCTATAAAGTTCAGTGTGGCTAGCTTTATGTTGAGGTCTTTGATCCATTTGGACTTGAGTTTTGTGCATGGTTTTAGATATGGGTCTATTTTCATTTTTCTACATGTTGATATCCAGTTATGCCAGCACCACTTGTTAAATATTTCTTTTTTCCTTTTGATATTTTTTGCTTCTTTATCAAAGATCAGGTGTTCGAAGGTGTGTGGATTGATATCCGGGTCTTCTATTCAGTTCCATTGGTCCTCCTGTCTGTTCTTATGCCAGTACCAGGCTGTTTCAGTACTGTAGCTCTGTAGTAGAGTTTGAACAATGGATTTTTTTTAAAAAATGTCATTAAAATTTGCCTCTAAGGAACATATTTGTGCAGACTGCACTATAAATGATAACTCATGCTTAGCTCTAGTGTGTGACACTAGGGAATGATGGCGGCTGTGTCAAAGTAGTAGTCTCATGTCCTATCTAAAGCAGCAGCCACATGCCTATATCTGACACCTGGTGCCATGTGGTCCAAGAGCAGCCATAACCTATTTGTCAAGAGGAGTAAGTAGAAGCTGAGCATAGCGATGCTGATTTAAAAGAAACCTGAAGTAATGATGTAGAAGAAACGTAAATAAAATCAATGTTATATACTTAACAGAATTAAGTCACAAAAAGAATTTAGCTAAAGGAGCACTGCCTACAAAGCACCCCAAAATAAACAGTCTGCTCACCAGGCCTGTTCCGGATTAGCAAAATTTAGTATGCAAGAATGTAAATGTTTACTTACGGGGATTGACCAGCCATTAGGCTCCATTCTCATAACAAGGGTAACAATCCTGACCTACAACCAGTCCTTAGGTCCATCCCCATATCAAAGAACTTGCCTCTAACAGTTACTCAAGGAGCATTCCCAGGTAACAACCAATGAAGTCCTGGCCTGTCATAGAGTACCCAGTTCTTTTCTTGAGACAAGCATAATTCTGTCAGGTAGGCAAGATGACTCTGGGTAACAACTGTTTGAAAAAGAACAACATTGGTGCACTTAAAATAACTCTGGCAATATCATTGCTAATCTCCCATCAGTCTAAGTGGCCAGACTTGCAGTCTCCTGTCTCTGTTTCAATTGTTCAAAGTATAACCAGGGGCCTGGATGGAAAAGAGTTAAGGATGACAGCCTATGCAGGAAGCACAAACATAAGGTTCAGGTTAGAGTAATCTCTCCATGGCTAAATCCTCTTTGAGTATTGCCAGAGCTGGACTTGAACTATTAAAGAGCTTTCCTTTATTAATCTCTAAGCATGTTAAGTGAGTCTCACTAGAAAGGCTATTATTTCTATAGCAAAGCATGCCTATAATTGAGGAGACTGAGGCAGGAGGATCTTGAATCAGAGGCCAGTTTGAGCTACATAGTAAATCCCTGTCTCAAAAGCAGAGGAAGAGAAAGGAGGAGAGAGGATTTGTGTGTGTGTATGTGTGTATATATGTGTATGTATGTGTGTGTGTAAATGTGTACGTTTGTTTGTGTGTAAGTGTATATATCCACTACCTTCATAAACTCACAGAAGTTATGGTAACCTTCACAAGATGGATCCAGTCAAAATTCCAGCATAGATGGAGGCTTATGAATCCCACCCATAACTGAGGATGGCTGTTGGAGGAAATGGTGCTACCTTCATGACGGATGCACATGGTCCTGTTAGGTTACTCATGTGTTGTAATGGATGGCTCACATGCATGCCCATTCAGGCAATACTAATTTAACTTAGGGAGTTACTAAAAAATAAACACAAGCTGGGTGTGATGGTGCTCGACTTTAAATCCAGGACTTGGGAGGCAGAAGCAGGTGACCCTCTGTGAGTTCCATGCCAGCCAGGGTTAAATAGTGAGACCTTGTTTCAAAAATTAATTCCAGCACACTGGAGACAGAGGTAGAGGCAGGGGGATCTGTGAGGTTGAGGCCAGTATGATCTGCAGAGCGAGTTCCAGGACAGCCAGGGGTACACAAAGAAAATATGCCTCAAAAAACAACCCCCCCAACCACCAACAAAAACTGTATACATACACGAAATTGTCAAAGAATAAATTTTAAAAAGTTTTCATTGTTATTGTTGCTTTTGTTTTTCGAGACAGGGTTTCTCCACATAGTCCTGGCTGTTCAGGAACTCACTCTGTAGACCTGGCTGGCATTGAACTCACAGATCCTCCTGCCTCTGCCTCAGGAGTACTGGAATTAAAGGCATGGGCCACCACCACCTCGCTAATAAAAAAATACTATTAAAAAGGGAAGCTGTCACAGAAACAAAGAAAGATTAAGATTGAGTGATTGGCTGAGGTGGAAAATTTGAATGCAAACACCCCTAACAGAAAAAGCTAATATCAGTGGCCTTTGTCAGAGAAATTAAACTCTAGAAACTATTCATAATATCTACAGAGAAGAACCTTTTCTTTACTCCTTGTCAGCATTAAAACAAACAAACAACAAACTTGTAATGGAAAATTCTTTCTCTACTCCTTTCTGGAGAATGTGAATCTTAAAGGGGAAAAAAAAAATCTGCCTGCTTTACAGCCCAGGGAAGCCTTTCTCAGTGACCCACATAGCACCATTGTTTTAAAATGTAATCACCACAGAAGGTCATCTATTTTCCAGTTTCTGTGGGCACCCTGCTGTAAGTTACAAACTAACTCCTGCTGCCGAAAATAAATAAGTATATAAACAAATACCTTATTTCTTGTGGGTACAGGTAACGATTATCAGCTACCCATCACCATATGGATATGGGGTGAACTGTGGCCATAAAGTCCTCTCTTGTCAGAACTTACTACTTTTCTCGGACCTGCTGCTTGGAGACTTTATTCAATACTAAAACCTTTTCTCCCCCTTCTACTTTATGAAGGTGATAGTGTGACAGGCGATTGCTTTTATGGAATTATAAGTTTTCTCTTCAATGCCTACCACCAAGGATTTCTAGGTTTGGACCTTCTGCTCAAAGGTAAAAACTGTCCTGACATCAGTACCCCCCCCCCAAAAGGTAAAAGGTCATTCTCTATTCAAAGAGAATTTCCCATGCCTCCCAGAGTGCTTGCAGTATGCAGGAGTGCAGGACACAACTTTCGACTGCCGGATTTTTTAATGCAGGCTCCACCGTTTTCTAGTTGAGGAGTTAGGCAGTGGAAATTTCCTTTTGCCTTCGTTTCTAGATCTGTAAAACATTCCCAGAGCGCTTGTAGTGTGCAGGGAGTGCAGGTAGCCAAACAGGGTCTCCCAAAACGGGACATTAAAAAGAGGTTTTGCTTTACAGCACAAAGCATGGCAGAGTAAGTTTCAGTTGGTGTTAATTAGTATTATTTGGCAAAGCAGAAAGTCCTACAGAGCAAAGCTCATATCCCTAAAGAAACTTACACTCCAATACTGATTTTCATAGCACCATCAGACCCTATCTGGGCATAAACTAAATTTTGAAGAGAAAAATGAACAGGTATTTGAAACGGAGGAGTTGTATCATGTCCTTGAGCGAACACGTAATGACATATTTCCACAGCTCAGTTTAAATTTCCTTCTGAGCTAGCTAACATGAAAAAGAAAAAAAGAAAAACAAAAAAAAAACCAAAACCACACACACACACATTTTGTCGAAAGGCACATGGGACGTTGCACCAGCTTTGAGGGCACAATTCCTGCCCTGGAAAGGCTGAGCAAGCACAGCTCACACCTTGGGGCGTGGCCCTGGCTCCGGTCCCACTCAGGACGCCTGACTGAAGAGGCGTCTGCAGAGTGGCGACAGTAAACACTGACGTTCCACCCTCTGGAACCTGCCCTGCAACCCTTCCCTCCGAGCTCAGGCTGTGCCACCGGCTTTGTTCTAGGCGCCCGAAACCAGGTTTCGGAAGCCACGACGGGAACAGGAGAAACCCAGGCGCTGCAGCCGGGGCCGGCGGTAACCAGGCAACGGAGGCGCACCCCGGACCGCGCAGCCGCAGTCCGCCGCGTTCGCCGACGCCCGCTGCGTGGGCGGGGCTGACGGGGCTGGCGAGGGCGGAAAATTACCTTAGGTTTTTCTTAAAGGTGCAGGGACCTGTTTTGCTCCAGGCCAGCAGAGTGTGCCCTGTCTGCGAAGCAGATTTGCGAGGCACAGCCTACCTCATTTTTCCTTTGTGGATAAGAATTTTATTTCTCTTTGCTGAGGAAATAAAATCCAAATCAAAATGAAATTCCCTGGGTAGCCTTAAGTCTCGTAAGTGGGCAAATAATGTAATAAATAGATTTCCTCAAAGTCGAGTTGGCGGGGGAGGGGGTAGACTAAATGAAACAAAACAACCACCGAGTGAACCCTAAAATATCGAATGGCGAAGAAAGAGAGCTAATGAACTATGGAAGGGATGAAATAAGCACCCACGAATAAAGTCAGGACTGTGCGGCAGGTATGAAAATTAAAGGGTTCTGAGGCAAGGAAAACCCATTTTTGACAGATGGATTGACAGATTACAGTATATATACTAAGAATTAACAGAAAAATAAGGTTCCTGTTAAAGAGGTAAATCAGGATCAGAAAGCACCCTCTCCTTGTACGTAGTTCACTATTTACAGTAGATAAAATCAGGAGACTTTTTGCTCTGCATTTTAGAAAAAAAAAAAAAACAAAACAAAAAACAAAAAGACAGTTCTTTGGAATGTATGTGCGGTGGTACAGGGGTCCTGACGGCCATGCATTTATACAGCAGTGAGCTTGGGTAAGTCAGAGGACCCGGCAAGGAATCATGGAGGCTTAGCACCTTTACCTTCTGAGTCTCTGAGTCATCTCTCCAGCCTGCACCCTGCTTCTTATAGCTAGCAGCTTTTATGATTTACAAGTTAAGGAGTAATTCATAATGGCCCCATTTATTTACTGAAAGCCTTCCGTGAAAGAACGTAACTTTAAAAGGTAGGAAAAGAAAGGAAAGAGAAAAATACTGTCCTCTCTGAAACAAAGCAGTTAACACATTCAGTATCTTTTCCGTCCATTTCCAAAGATGGAAGATTGCCTTTTGCCCTCCTGTGATGGTTCGCTTGTTCTAAATGCCTCTTTTCCACACTGCCGTTAGGTCTACCCATTCTCTCCTACAAACCGCACCCAGCATCCTCAGCAACAAGGCTGATTCCCGCCACATATGGGGATGATGTTCCAATCTTACCAAGGCCCTAGCAAACCAATTACCACTCCAGACTGGACCATTCCCCACCACGATTCTCATTCACTTTTAAGTCTCATTACACCTCTAGCTTGAGCCCCTACAACACGTCCTTTTTGTCCCTATTGCAAAGTCTCTGAAATGTCCCTGTTTACTTAGTAATTTGTAAAGAATATTTCGTTCTGAGAATGTGAAGCTGTATGTGACACTTGATACAAAGAAAATGTTTTGCCTTGCTTTAGACAACATGTGTGCAGCCTGTGAATTTTCAAAGTGGATATCAAAGAGAGGACCACATTATTCTTCTAGAAGCACAGGAAGATTGAGTTCTGTGGAACAACAACAAGGTGTGGTGCAGAAGAGGTGCCAGCACCTGGGGGGGGGGGAGATTTAATGGGATGGGAACTGTCTGTGCCTTAGAAACAAAAATATATGCCCTTGTGGCTGGTGCCTGCTGTGTGCTTGCGGCCTTCAGGTTCCATTGCCACAGCTAAAGAAGAGAATGTGAAAATGCTGCGGTTCGGCCAAGATGGCGTTTCTGATGTTTGCAGTCTCCTTGCAGAAAGGGTGGGGAGGGATCACATGCTGTGCCTGCTGAACAGACACGGCCAGTCCTGGTGTCTGGCAGGGTAGTGCCCTTGCCGCCTTTGATTTTCTAGCACAGACAGTTCTGCGTGTCCCTAATGACCTAGAATAGTTCCTACTCTCCTGGAGAACAGACGCGGGAAAAGGGCCAGGGAGAGCACACACAGAGAACAGAAACGGAATCCAGAGGGGGAAGTCACCAGAATCCGCCCTCTTAAATTCAATATACAAAGTGGATCAAATTACTAAGAGATCAAATTACTATAAATTAGAATCCAATTTTCTTTAAGCTATAATGAAATGATTTCTTTTTAGATTTCTTCATTTTTTATTTTATGTGTGTGAGCATGTTTGCCCGCATGTATATCTGCACACCTGTAGAAGCCAGACGTGCCGGATGCCCTGGAATTAGTGTTATGGATTTGTAGGTCACCATGTGAAAGCAGGAAACTGAACCTGGGTCATCTGCAAGAGCAATAAGTTCTCTCTCTCTTTCTCTCCTTTTTTTTTTTTTTAAATTCTCTTAACCACTGAGTCATCTTTCTAGACCCCAGTGAAAGAATTTTTTTTTTGGTTTTTTGAGACAGGGTTTCTCTGTAGCTTTAGACCCTGTCCTGGAACTAGCTCTTGTAGACCAGGCTGGCCTCGAACTCACAGAGATCTGCCTGCCTCTGCCTCCTGAGTGCTGGGATTAAAGGCATGCGCCGCCACCACCACCCAGCTCTGATCCCACCTCTTAAAGATCATTGGCTGACAAAGATTCCCCATCAGGAGGGGATCAAAAAGGGCACTGGATTCCCTGACTGGCTGGAGATACAGACAATTATGAGCTGACATGCTGGTAATGGGAATTAAACCTGTGTACTCCGGAGGAACTGAAGTGCTCTTAACCTCTTAACCTCTGAGCCATCTCTTCAGCCCAGTACGTTGTGTTTTTATTTGCTAATTCAGCACTCTTCACTTGAGAGATTTTGGAAGGCAGGGCAATTAGATTTCTCTGCCTGTATTAGACTGACAACCACCAAAAGGCTTTCAGTTCAAGTTGTAAATATGACACTCAATGTACAGTTATGTCACCCCATAAGCCACCGAGCGCTCAGAATTAATTTGTCATTTTACCCACTCACACAGCAAATATTTATGAAGTGTCCCCTACATGCAAGGCATACATTCTGGGAGGAGTGCCACAAACAAAGTTAAATCCTTGTCCTTGACTAGGTCCTTATATCTGCCAGATGGATGGTTATGTAAAGTAATAATCACGTACGTAGCTTTGGAGCCTGTAGTCCAGGCTGGCCTCGAACTCACAGAGAACTGCTTGTCTCTGCCTCTCCAGTGCTGGGATTAAAGGTGGGTGCCACCACCTAGTTACTGCTGTTTATAAGAACAGCCTTGGCAGCCAGCTGTGGTGGCGCATGCTAGCCTGGTCTACAAAGCTAGTTCCAAGACTAGCCAGGGCTGCTACGTGGAGAAATGCTGTCTCGAAAAACCAACCAACCAACCAGCCAAACAAACAACCCCCACAAAAGAAACCCCAAACCCCCAGACATGTTGGGTTGAAGACAAGATTCAGTGGTTAACAGCACTTGGTGTTTGTGCAGAAAATCTAAGTTCAACTCTCACACCCACAAGCAGCTCTTTCTATAACTCAGTTCAAAGGAATCTGATGCCTTCCTCTGACCTTCCCAGGCACCAGGGACACATGTGGTACATGTACTACATTATGCAGGCAACATTCAAACACATACAATTTTAAAAATCTTTTTTTTTAATTTATTTATTATGTATATAGTGTTTGGTGCACCTGATCTCATTACAGATGGGTGTGAGCCACCATGTGGTTGCTGGGAATTGAACTCAGGACCTCTGGAACAGCAGTCAGTTCTCTTAACCTCTGAGCCATCTCGCCAGCCCAATTTTAAAAATCTTAAGCCAGCAGGTGAATTTCTGTGAGTTTGAGGCCAGCTTGCTCTACAGAGTAGGCTTCAGAATAGCCAGGGCTATACAGAGAAACTGTCTTGAAAGAAAACAGAGCAAAGAAAGAAGAAACACAGGAATAAAAGAACGAAGGAAGGAAAAATGAAAGGAAGGAAAGAACACAGTGACCCTTGGCAACAGATCTCAATTTCAGATGGAAAGTGCTGGTAGGGCTAAATAAAAAATAAGTAATATTGCTGTGGAATCAGATCTTTAAGAAGTTTTCAGACTTTGAATTACCCATAGGTACTGTGTTGTCCAAGAGATAAATTTCTGCCCTGGAATAATATCAACAAAAGGAAAACTCTTGTAAGAAATGACTATCACATTGTAGATTATGCATGCACGCGCCCGCATGTGCATCATAAACATTTAACTCAGGGCCTCTTGAGTGCTAGACAACCCCTTAGGACCACCACTGGGGAGGACCTGGGGAGATGTGCACACGGGAGGCACGTCCTCCCACTAAGCTACAGTTCCATCCCTCGAATGAATGGATTTAACAAACCGAGTTTTCCACCCTTATGGAATACAGGTTATTTCAAATATGGTAACTAGAAAGATTTCATAAATGGCCCCTGGTGGCCCACACCTGTAGCCCTGGCTCTCACTTTTGGGGTAGAGGCAGGAAGATGGCTGCAAGTTTGAAGTTGACTTATACAAGGGGTTTCAGGCCATTGTGAGACATTCTCTCAAAAATGGTTGAATGATGGGTGAGAGGGCTGAGCGGGTAAGGGCACTTGCGCCTAGTCTGGAGAGCTGATCTCCAGAACCCACACAGTGGAAGGAAAGAACCGACTCCTGCTGATTGGCCTCTGGCCTCCATGAGTATGCCAGGGCAAGCCCAGCCCCCCACCCCTCTATGAAATTAATGAGGAGATTGGAGAGATGGCTCAGAGGTTAAGAGCACTGGTTGTTCTTCCACAGAACCCAATTTTGATTCTAAGCATCCACATGATGATTCACAACCGTTTTATCTGCAACTCCAGTTCCAGGGCATACAATGATCTCTTCTGATTTCTGCTGGCACCAGGCAGACAAATATATGCAGGCAAAATACTCATACACATACAATAAAATAAGTAAATCTTAATTTAAAAAATGAATGGCGGGGCTAGAGATACGTCTCAGTAGTTAAGAACACTGGCTGCTCTTCCAGAGGATGTGGGTTCAATGTCCAGATCCCATATGGCAGCTCACACTCGTCTGTCGCTGGGACTGGACACCCTCATGCGGACCTTTAAAAACAAAACGAAAAACCACAAAACTGTGGGTGTGAGGCCAGTCTTGTCTACAGAGCAAGTTCTAGAACATCCAGGGCAACTCAAAGAAGCATTGTGTTGAAAAACAAACAAACAAAAAAAAAAAAAACCCAACCAGGTGGTGGGGGTACACATCTTTAACCCCAGCATTAGAAAGGCATAGGCAGGTGGACCTCTGTGAGTTCAAGACCACCCTGGTCTACAACGTGCGTTCCAGAACAGCCAGGACTGTTACACACAAGGAACCTCTGTCTCAAAAAACAAAAACACACAAATACACATATTTATATATAAAATTAATGAACACATAAATACTCCTTTTAAAGAGAGTGATCAGAATTGATACTTTCCAAGGAAAAGAGCATCGTATTCCCTGAAATGGATTTAAGGTGACCACAGACTTCTGCTAATTGGAATTTTATTATTCGGGACCTGTTTTATTCTTTGGTAGCTCTGTGCTCTCCGAATCACTTTTAGAAAGAAAAGGGGGTTGTGGCAAGCACCATGAACACACACCTAGAGGGAGAACTTCAGAACTATGAAGTCACTATCTTTGAAAAGAGCCATTTCTACTGTCCCTGTGGATAATAAGATAATTGAAAAGCAGCTACAGAAATGATGGTAAACGGTGGTCAGAGGCCTTGAGCCTTCATAACACAGTAAGGCAGGAACCCCACACAGCAAATCCAAGGCTAATTCACACCTGGACAGTTCCAGAGACCTGCAAGGCTTATCACCTTCTCCACTCTGGAGAGTTCAGCAGCAAGGGCGGTCTTTATACACACCCAGACATAGAAAAGAACTACATAGAAGTGAAAGGAAAAGAAGTCTGTCTGGTTAATCAGGAGACAGTGAAGGCTCCTTTCAAAACATTCAGCTCGGAGTTAAGGCCTCTAGCCTGCATTTCCTGGGCACATATCTACATAACAATATCCCAAGAATACATGACTTGCACTTGTCAGACAACAAAATGAACGATTAGCATTTCTTAGAAAGGTAAAGGCAAAATTGAGAAGCTAAAATTTGACCTAGGGTGTGTGGGGGAACATGGTCAAAGGACTGAGTCTTGTAAGGAGAATTCTAAGCGCTTGTGAGAAAACTCCCAGAATGCAAGAGTTGGCTACCTCAGTTTCTTCAGAACCACGAGTTTTTTTGGGGATGCGCTTTTGCACCCCTTCCAGGAGTAGCAGATAGGACTGAGTTTACTTAGACCATTATAGCTGGCTCTTTAAGTTTCTATACCTCTATGAAAAGCATGTCTTTGTTACATACACACAGCTTGTCCAAAGCTGACTTGCTGCATGAGCCCTTAGTCTGCCCCATTTTTAAGCTCCATCGCCTTTAAAGGTAAACACTGGCTTAATGATATAATGTAACTAGAAGGTTCTATATTTAATACAATCAACTATATAATTTGGAATTAAAATGTTTTAGAGTCTTCAAAAAATTCAAGACACATTGCAAATTGTTTTTCTTTCTTTCTTTTTTTTGTGTGTGCATGTGTGTGTGTGCGTGTGCGTGTGATTTTTCGAGACAGATTTCTCTGGTAACAGTCCTGGCATCTGATTTGTAGACCAGGCTGGTCTCGAACTTACCTCTGCCTCTGGAGTGCTAATATGAAAGGCGTATGCCACCACCCTCTGGCCCCTAAACTGTTTTATAGAAACAACAACACAACAAAATGTTCTTTGTGTCCAGTGTGGAGGGTTAAGCCTGCAACCCTAGCATTAGAGAAGCAGAAGCAGGCAGATTTCTGTCAGCTCAGCTCAAGACCAGCACCTGTCTATTCCAGGCCAACCATGCATGGCATCACAATGAGACCTTGTCTCAAAATAAGCAAAACCTCCAGACCAACAACAAAAAACCCTTTTTGAACAGAAGTGTTCACATCTATTTTATAAGAGAAAAAAAAAAACTGGCAAACACGGCAGGAGATGGATGTAGCTCAGCAGTAGAATACTGCCAAAAAATAAAAAGAAAAAAGAAAAGTTGACATTGACATCCATTAATAAAATAATGGCTAATAGTTAACTATATTTATCTGCTCTAACACTATGTAGATTCTAGAGTCTTGAAGATTCAAAAAACTTTTTTTTTTCCTTTTTCTGGGGAAAAGGCACCCGAGTGTGCCAGGCAAGGGTGTGGAGGTCAGAGCACCTGTGTGCTGGTGCTGGCCTGAACTCAGGTGGCCAGGCTTGTCTTGGCAAGTGCTTTGCCAGCTCACCCTCCACCCCTCTGCAGACTGAATCTCTGAACAAAGCCCAGGCTGACCTCCAATGCAGATCAGCTCCTTTCTCCTGCCACCACCTCCCAAAGACTGGGGTTGTAGGTGCGGGCCACCAAGCCTGACTGTAAACCATTAAGATTCCCACTAACAAAAGGAAATGTACCTTGTGCATGGCAGTACAGAATGTCGACTACAAATCTCTATGTACATCACGTAACAAACTAGACAATGTGCCTAACAGTGGTTATTCTTGGAGGTGCATTCTGGACGATTATTGTTTTCTTTGTAGTTCTCATGCTCTTTAATTCAGCATAATTTGAAATAAAACTTTTGGAGGGGAAGGGGTACTTGGGGACTGAGGATTGAGCCCAAGGTCTCCCTTAAATACATTTCACCCCCTGAAACATTTTGAAAAGTCAGCAAAGAAGGTACCAGATTCCATATCCAGGATAAATCTTCTAAAGAAAGTTATTCTATGCTGAAAGCTAAATTATATTATTGATTGGAAGATGACTTTAAATTTTAAATTATTTTTAAGTATGCTATAATATTTCATTAAAAAATCTGAAATATATTTTCTTGTTTTGCTTTGTTTTTCGAGACAGGGTTTCTCTGTAGCTTTTTGGAGCTTGCCCTTGAAATAAATTTTCTAACAGGAAGTCTGTACTAATGAAATTCGGGAGGCAAAACTTTAAAGCCCGAGGAACGTCCATGTTTGATATTTGTAGAAAAAGTTGCCTGAGATTCTGTCTGAACTGTTCATAAGAAAGAGAAAGCAAGCACACTAGAGCTGCAAAATACAGGAAATGGGCTGGTTCACCGCCTGTGGAGAGACAGCTAGGGATAGAGCTGTATTCTTTCCTTAGGCCAGCAAGAGAAAGGAGAAACTAGTCCTTTCTGGTTTAGAATTCCTTCCTAACTCCCCAGCGCTTGGCAATGACGGTAGATTGCTTGGCGTTGATGGTGATGGGAATCCTTAAGCTGTGCTTTGGTTCCTCAGAAGTCTTGAGTGCACACGGGAGTGCCTGCAGAATACAGTTCAAAAAGAGCACAAAACCTAAGGAATGGGGGAAGGAGGTTTCCAGACTCCTTGGTTAAAACTTTAAATCTTCAAAGGCTTGTTCTTCCTCCGTTAGTCATTGATCACATTACCTCACTTCTCGTTTATCACTTTATATCAACGTTGTTTTGATAGGAGCCTTGACAGCAGCCATAAAGTAGCCCCAGCTTTCACTGTAACAGTCCCTTAATTAATTCAAAATATTTACTAAGTCTCCAAAGCTTTTGGGAGCCAAGTGTTTAAGTGGGGGAGGATAGTATCACTTCAGATATGCCAAAGGCCTTATAAGTTTGCAAATATGGGAAAGAATCAGAAACCAATTTAAAAAAATCTTTCAAATCACAATTCCAAAGCGACCAAAGTATTATTCTAAATATACCATCAAATTCAAGAGTAGCATGTGTTAACTTTAAAAAGCCCACAAATTAGCTGTTCTCTCAGACCCACGTAAAATAAAACGGCGGCCAGGATTGCCTCGGGGCTGGGGCAAGCAGAGGTGAACGCGCTCAGGCACAAAAGCGAGGCTGCAGTTTCTCGTTGCAATTCGAGAACACTAAGCAATTCTGCCTGAGATTCTCCTACATTCGAATACACATAGCAACGCACGTTTCTTTTATTTTGTACTGAAACAAGTCCAAGGTGGCCGGCATAAACGAAACCAAAACATCCGAGTTTGGATTTCGCCCCAAGGGCACCAGCTGAAAAGGTCCGGCCGCGCCCCGTCCCAGCCAGGCTCCAGCTCGACCTCGCCCTGATCTGATCGCCGTCTCCCCGACCTCGCCCTGATCTAATCGCTCCCCCAGGATGGGAAAGGCGAGACAAAGAGGAAGAAAAGGCGCCACGTTGGCCCAAAGGCTGTCCTGGACCCTAGCCCGAGGGCTCGCAGCTGCACAGCAGGCGACCGCACCCTGCGGGTCCGGACGCTCGGCCCCGGGCCTCCCGTGCTGGCGGAAGCGGGCCACGCCCCCCACGCCCGGCCCCCGCCGGCTCCGCATCCCGCCCTTCCGGATGCTCCGGGCTTCAAGGGCGCAGACGACGCCCTCCTCCCTTCCCCCCTCGCCCGCCCCCGCCTCGCCGCCGCCATCTTGTTGTTTTCTTGCATTCCTCCACCCCCCCAACCCCTGCACCCCCACCGCCACGTGGCGCGCGGCTACGGAAGGGAAGGCCGCACCCCAGCTTCCGGCCGGACCGGTTCTAGCCGGCTGCGGCATCCAGACGCGGCGCTGCCCCCTGGTGGCCAGTCGTGGCGCGGCGGCCACGCCTTGCCTCCTCCGCCATTCCCCGGGAGGCGCCAGGCACGTCCGCACTCCGCCGCCATCGGGCTGCGAGGGGGAGGCTGACCCGGGTCAGGCATGGGAACGCCTTTTATTGCTAGTCGGGAGGCTGAGGGCCATCACGAGGCGGCTGCAGCGTGACACGGATTTGGTTTAAAAACTAACTTGTGCCGCCCTTCTGTCCCCTGGCCTGGATCTTCGTTCTTTTTACGTTTGCCTTCCTGGTTGCACCGTCACCCTTTAGCGTGTCGTTCCAGATGAGTGTCTCTTGGTTTTGCTGTGCACGAGACCTGTATCGATTCTTAGTCATCGAAGACATCTCCAGGACAGGACTTGTCGCAGCCCAGAGCACAGACCATTATGCTGGGGCTGAGGAGCCTGCATTGGGATCTAGGGCATTTGCCAGTGTTCCGCTTTCCTTTGAGGTTCTCAAGTGACCATTGGCTGACATCAGCGTCTTAAGGGAGCTCATAGGAAATGTGAACACCGAGGTCTACCCACACCTACCTAAATTAAAAGCTTTGGAATAAATGAGACCTGACAGTTTTCTTTAAGAATCTAAGCAGGATTTTGAGACGTACCCTGTGTGTACCTGGCAGCCCTTCTGATAGGAAGAAGAGGAAGGTCTTTAATGAGTACTAACCTTCAAGCCAGGCCTTTTGTGTGCTTTTTGGATAGTATCCTACCCATCACATTAACTGCATTGTGGAAAAGGAAGCGAGCTCACATTTCCCATGCGTAGTGCTAAAGTGTATGAAATGTTAACTATTACTTGTGCTTTTGCTTGCACTGTCTATACACAAAACCTCTGCAAGGGTATCAAGAGTTTTCAACCTGGTTTACGTCTTGTAGAGAAAGTAGGTTGCTAGGGGAAACGGGGAAAAGATTTTGGTTTTTTTTTTTTTTGTAAATGTAATTTTCCAACTTGAACTATATGAGTATTTATTCCAAAGAAAATAAGGAGTTATATTCAGAACAGTGTTAAAGCTAAAACTAGAATCAAGCCCAAATGGCTCCAGATTCTGTGTCTTTTCTTGACCACACATGAAAATCTATTTTAAACATAAAATGTTCACTAGTGCCTGAAGTATTGTCAACAATAATGGAACTTAGTGTTATGGTAAAAGTAAAACTCCCAGTGGCAACAGTGGGCAGTGGGCACAAGACCAGGGAGGGCCACAAAGTCAGCTGGTCCAAGCAGGGATCCCCATAGCCGGTGAGAGACAGAGATGTACCATGCAAAGAAAGTGGGTATTTATTTAGTGGGTTATGGAGGGGAAAGGAAAAGAGGGGAAGTGGAAGAGGGAGAAGAGCAGAGAGAAGCAGAGGGGGGTAGGGGAGAAGTGGGGAGAAGGGAGATAGGCAGAAGCTGCCTCTTTGAGAGAGATGAAAAGGAAGGGACTCAGGCTAGAAGTAGAAGGAAGATCTGCTCACCTCAGCGGGTGGGGGTGGGGGTGGGTGGACAGGGCTTGTCTCTTAAAGGGACAGGACAGCCCATTACACTTAGCTTCTCATTTAACCTTCTGAATGAACAGTAACCACCTCTAATCATGCTAGTTGTAATAGCACATCGTATGATAAATAAAATGAAAACAAAACTTTTTAAGATCAGGCCTTGCTTGTTAAGTTGGGAGTGTAGCCCCCAGCCCCCAGGCCTGAGAGTTGTATTGGTCTGGACTCCAAATCCCAGGATGCCAGAGTGGTCAGGACCACTCCCACAGAGTATTTAAGTGAACTCCCAAAAGAGGATCATGTGGTCTCTTTTCCTTCCTCCTGGTGGCTGCGTTCACGGCCTCCCAACTCCCCCTCTGGGCCACCCAAGAGTGCAGGAATCTTCATTAAACCTGGACATTTCTTAATTTGGCTTGATTGGGATTTTGCATTGGCCCAGAGCTCGCATTAGGAAAAATTCCTAACCCCCACCACCTTTTGTTTTCTAAGATAGAGTCTCATATGGTCCAAGCTGGCCTTGAACTCAACTCTACAGTAATGATCTTGAACTTTTTAAAAAAAAAAAAGATTTATATTTTATGTATACAGTGTTCTGCCTGCATGTATGCCTACAGGCCAGACAAGGGCACCAGATCTCATTACAGATGGTTGTGAGCTACCATGTGGGTGCTGGGAATTGAACTCATGATCTCTGGAAGAGCAGCCAGTGCTCTTAACCACTGAACCATCTCTCCAGTCCCAATCTTGAACTTCTGGCCTTGCTCTCTCTACCTCCCAAATGCTGGGATCACAGGCCTGTGTCACCTTGCCTAGCCTTTATATTGTCGGTTTCTGTGTTTTAGATTGGGTCTCAGTAATGCAGACTGGGCTGGAACTCAACTGTGTTGTTGTCCAGTCCTGAGTTTAATCTCTAAGTAGTTCCCATGTCTCACCCTCAAAAGTACATGGATTATAGGTGTGAGCCATCATGCCCAGCTCAGAAAATAACGTTTGTTGACCCTGTCACTGACAGAGTCCTCCGATCCCTTCTCAGATGCCCGTGAACCATTTGTCCATCAAATAAGAACTGCGCCGTCCTTGCCACATGTTGCAATATTCAGGAGCCTGTTCCTTGCTCATCTTTCCCTGAGCAGCCCATTGGTAGTGATTTTGTTGTTTATTTTGAGAGAGGATGTAGCTTAGCTGGTATGGTGCTTGCTTAACATGCATAAAGGCCATAAACTGGTTTCATGTCACATGTTGAGGTGAGGACAGGAGGACCAAGAGTTCAAACATAGTAAGTTTGAGGCTAACCTGGGCTACTGTGAAGACTGGAAAGGAGACAACCAGATCTTATATGGCTCAAACTGAGAGGGGCATCTAAACGTGGAAGTAGAGGCGGATGCACCACTTTTTCTTTTTCCCCTTTTTCTTTGAGACAGAGTTTCTCTGTGTAGCCCTGGCTGTTCTGAAACTCACTAGGTAGACCAGGCTCAGAGATTTACCTGTCTCTTCCTCCTAAGTGCTGGGATTAAAGGCATCTGCCAACAGTATCTTGCTGTGGGATTCTGTACGCTGTGACTATATGTTGCTCTCATTGGTTGATGTTAAAAGCTGCTTTGGCCTATATCAAGACAGAATATAGCTGGGCAGAAAAGCCAAACAATACAGGGAGAAAGATGGGCACAATCCAGTCATCCAAGAAACTGTAAAAGCCATGGTCATGTGGCAATACATAGATGAACAGAAATGGGTTAATTTAAATGTAAGAACTAGTTAGAAATAAGCCTGAGCTATAGGCCAGTTGTAATTAATGTTAAGCCTCTGAGTGATTCTTTAGAAGCCACTGCAGGACGGGGCTGGGTAGAGAAACCTCTGTTTGTGGCTCCTGGCTCTATTTTGCCACCTTCAAGAGGAGTTATGAAAGCAATGCTAGCCTTTGTGATGTGGAATATGTTACTTACCCTCTTGTTGCTTCAGATTGCCTCACAGGCTTGGGAGGATGAATTGAGTTAATGTATATGTAGATATATCTGAGGATTCAACCAATAGTCGATCAAAAGTAACTGAAATGTGCCCATACTAGACAAGTACAGATTTTTTCTTGTCATTTTCCCTAAGCAATATGATTTAACAGCTACTTATATATTTGAATTAAATTAGGTAGTTATAAATAATTTATAAATGATGTAAGTCTTGTGGGTGGGTATTTGCAGGTTGCATTTTACATTAGGGACTTGAGCATCCTTGAATTTTGGTACCTGTGGGTGGATGTGTAAGGAATATGTGCCCAGGAATGCCTGTAATCTCAGAATGGGGGCGTGGGAGGAGGCAGAGGCAGGAGGATCAGAAGTTCAAGGTCATTCTCAGGTGTAGCTTGAGTACAAGGCTAGCCTAGGATACTTGAGAATGTGGTTTTATAAAGAGATAAAACAAAACAGATTTCCCAGGTATGGTTCAGGTTCTTGGGATGGGCTCTCTGTGTCACCATCACATGTATCCTCATGTATACGCAGGAAGGTTTGAGTACACATAGAAGTGATTGCAGAGGGAGAGACGGGAGCCTCTTTAAGTCACAGAAAGCCAAGAACGACTGACTGCACCACACAACACAAAGAGTGAAACACATCCTCCCCTTGGGACTTCAGAAATCTGAGCCCTTACCACCTTGATTATAATCCAGGTCTCTGAAACTCTGAGATTGCATACAAAGTCAGCCCTTCTCCCTTTATGGCACAGTTGGCTCCCTTTACCTGTGTTTCTGTTTGCTATAGCTTCAATTGCCCAAGATTAATCACAGCCCCAGGGGTCTCTGTAAGAACAGGAAATGCTCTTAATTACCTAGTCAACTCTCTAGCACATTACTGTGTCTTAATTGATAAATTATGACAGGCACACTCACATCTGTATTGGGCTTAGTATTGTCTATAATTTTAGGCATCCATGGGATGTCTTGGTATGGATCCCTGATGAGGAGAATACTCTAAATTGTTATTGTGATCCTAGGTAACTAACCCAGGGTTTGATAAGTTTTCTTTTCTATTTTGTTGGTTTTTCAAGACAGAGTTTCTGTGTAGCCTTGGTTGTCCTGGAACTTGCTCTGTAGACCAGGCTGGCCTTGAACTCACAGAGATCTGCTGGCCTCTGCCTTCAGAGTGCTAGGATTAAAGGCGTGCACCACCACCGCCTGGCATGGGATAGGAGTTCTTGCTTGGAAGTGCATTGGTGGCATTTTAAATGATTCCACAAGTATCAGCTGTCCATGTTAAGAGATGAGGGGAGGGGCTCACAAAGGTCTAGGGAGGTCTTCCTTTGAGTTGTTACCACTGCACTAAAAACAGTTCCCCATCAGGTGTGGTGGCGGCACATGAGCACTTGGGAGGCAGAGGTAGGCAGATCTGTCTGTGAGTTCAAAGCCAGCCTGGAGTTACATATTGAATTTCAGGTTAGCCAGGGCTGCAGAAATAGGCTCTAACTCAAATTCTTCTCCCCCCCCCCCAACAATCTAGTGTTAGCTTTTTTTTTTTCCTTTCCCCAATTGTCCTGTGTTGCCCAGGCTGCTTTGACCTTCCTGCTGTGGCTTCCTAAGTGCTGGGATTATCAGCATGTACCACTATCCTTGCTTCTTGTTAATTTTTTATAAATACGTGTTGAGTTGTTTCTTCATGCTAAGTAGTTCACAGACCAATCTCCTTCAAAACCACTCTAAGGGGCCAGGCATGGAAGCACATGTCTTCATTTCCAACACTTGGGAGGCAGAGGCACTGTGAGAGTTTGAGGCCTACCTGGTCTACCATAGCAAGTCTAGGCCAGTCATTGTGAGGCCCTGTCTCAAAACAACAACATAACAAAGCAAAAGCAACAATGACAACAAAAGACTCTAAGAGGAAGAGAGAAACAAAGGACATAGAAGGGGAAGTAATTCCCCTGGTTTTCTGCCTTTCTTGTACAGCCCAGACCCACTTTCCCAGGGATGGCAGGGCCCACAGTGGGCCGGGCCCTCACACGTCAATCAGCAATCCAGAATCAGCCCACAGGTGTACCCACAGACCAGTCCAATGCAGGAAGTTCCTGAATTGAGGATCCCTCGACCCAGGTGACTAGTTTGTGTCAAGTTGACAGAAACTAACCAGGACATCACTAAATGGAGCAAGGATCCTGTGGGATTAGGCAGCTTTGCAGAAGGAACTTCTTTTCTTTGCTCAGAGGAGTAAGCAGAGTTACTAGGGAAACCGCCAGTCTGGGCAGCAGCTGGCTGTCACTCAATGAGGCTGGATGATGGGAGCCAGGGGAGAGGGACACAGGCCAAGGCTGCAAAGAAAAGCAAGACAGGGAAGTCAGGGTAGGGGCATGTCTCAGCCCAGGTGTCCCTGGCTCCTGCTCAGCCGCCGCTGCCTGGAGGAAGCAGATAGGAAGGCTCACTAGCTTGGCAGTGCCAGACTAGGCAATTACGTGGATCCTAGGTTCCGTCCTCAAACTCCCAGCATTCCTGTGGTTTTCTAGAAGCCAGCCTTGAAATGCCTGCTTTCTGGAGGGACATCCCCTCAGCTCTCAGATCTTGAAGGAATTGTACAAAGTACAAAGCTCCTGATTAGTCATCTGCATTCCCTAAGGTTTTAAGGAGAAAGGGGAGAAAAGCTTACATGTCACAGTAAATATAGGAGAAACTGTGGTGTAACCTCTACCCCCGCAAGACAAAGGAGATACAGAAAAGAGGTAGGAAGAGACTGAAGAAAAGACTTTGTTAAACAAACAAGGGACTGTGTTTTGTTACTCAGTCTCTGTGGGGCAGCTGTGTTTTACATCTAGCTGTGAAAAAAAAATGCTGTATACAGAAGTAGGAAGGAACTGTATAATGAATCCCTCCATGCACGGATTCAACTTTAATGACTATCTCCTGATGATCAATCTTGTTTAATGTTTGATCACAACCACATTCCTTACCTGACTAATTAATTAATTATAGAAAAAGAAAAGGAAAACGCCCCCGAGGATGGAAGTGGGCTGAAGGAGAGAGCCCCCAAATCTGGACTTGGAAGAGCAGCCAGTGCTCTTAACCGCTGAGCCACCTCTCCAGTCGCCCATTAATTTTTTTTTAAGAACAAGGCTCGGTGTGTTGATGCGTGCCTTTAATCCAGTATTCAGGAGGCAGAGACCAGATCTACCCAGTGAGTTCCAGGACAGCCAGAGCTACAAAGAGAGACCCAGTCTCCAAAGTTGTCCAGGCTGACTATGAACTTGTCATCTTACGGTCTTAGTGTACCGAGTGTGAGATTGCAGGCTTTGAAGAACCAGCCTACCTCCATTTTAGGCTCAAACGCCATCTTATAATTAAGGCAAACTAGGTTCATTCCTGTTTATGATTAAACCTCTGTATCTCAAGGATTGGGCTATGCCTCACCTGTAACATTAGCTACAAATGGTTCTGTACTGCCTGTTCCAGGAATGGCAATCCTGTCTTTGTTTCAAAAAGTTAATGATCATCTTGCAACCTTTGTTTCAAAAGGGCTGTTATGACTACCTGTTGCTACAACCTCCTTGCAATTGTGTCTTTGTTTCAGGAGGCCATTATGACTAACTTGTCATGCTTATTTTCCCCTCCTGTAACCCCGCCTATTCTGCCCTCCAAATACCCCAGCTGGAAAACCCCTACCCCTGAACTATAAAAACCTTGTCTCAGCTAGGTGGTGGCACACACCTTTAATCACAACACTCAGGAGGCAGAGGCAAGCAGATCTCTGTGAATTTGATGCCAGCCTGGTCTACAGAAGGAATTCCCGGACAGGGAATGCTGCACAGCAAAACCTTGTCTCAAAAAACCAAAGCCAACCAAACCAAAAACCACCCTTGTCTTCCTCACATCCAATGCTGACCTCTCGAGCCCTAGTTTAGGGGGAGGCAGCCTGTGCATACAAATCAAAAAGCTTGCTTTATTTGCTTGCTTTCATTAATTTGGCTATGAAGATTTGGGTCTGTGGCCTTTTTACTCCCATCTTGGTGATTAACAACTTGTGCCACGGTAAGTGATTACCATCTTTAACAGGTGACCTAGGAGAAAGAAATCTCCAAAAAGAAAAATTAACCGCCGGGTTAAATTGTTCTGTGCCCATTTAGCGTCCGGTAAGGAAGGTGCAGTAACGGAAAGGAGATGACCTCTGTTCAATGAAGTTGTTTAAACTGGGTCATACGTGAAACCTTGTCTGTATTTTAAACTTTTCAAAATCTGTGGTTTAGCCCAAGTTAACTGCTTTCCATTGGCCCTTCTAACCTGCTAGCTTACTCCTGCCTGCCCAGCAAAAAAACTGTGTGAAAGAATGTATAGTGCTTTGCTCGGTGCGTATGGACCCTCACCATCCTTGGGGGCTTGGAATTTTCCTTTGCAGCGTAGAGTGATGGTCTCATCAGGCTATAACATAATCATCACAAGTGTGTGATTCAACCAGAGAACCAGACAGCACTGAGGTTGAATGATACTCTCTTCTCTTCTCTTCTCTAACCCCCCCACCCCTCCCCCTCTTTCCGAACTAGGTTTTCTCTGTGTAACAGCCCTGGCTGTCGGGGAGCTCAATCTATAGACCAGGCTGGTCTCAGACTCACAGAGATCCACCCGCCTCAGCCACCAGAGTGCTGGGATTAAAGGTGTGTGCCACCACCTTTACATTTTTCTTTCCAAGAGCAAGGAATGAATTTCAGACTTCAAAATCTACAGAAAAATCCCGTCTCGAAAAACCAAAAAAAAAAAAAAAAAAAAAAAATTAGGTTTATAGGGTGGTTTAAATTTGGCAGGAGTGTGGCAGGAGAGCATTCAAAAGGAACAGTCAGAGGCAGAAGGGACTGCAGTAAGCAGCTCAGTTTGGTTTGGTTTGTTTTTTTTGAGACAGGGTTTCTCTGTGTCACTTTGTTGCCTGTCCTGGAACTAGCTCTTGTAGACCAGGCTGGCCTCGAACTCACAGAGATCCTCTTGCCTCTGCCTCCTAAGTGCTGGGATTAAAGGTGTGCGCCACCACCACCTGGCTGAGCAGCACAGTTTTATGCCGGGAGGTGGGCCCTGGTTGTTAGGAGAGCAGGGGCCAAGGCAAGCTGTTTGTTACAAGGAGCCAGTGGACTTCTGAAGCATGTAGAATGTTCAGTTTCCATTTCCCTGAAGGGGCTGGGTCCCTCACTGGTCATCCTTGGTGTTGCAGGTGACTCCATCTTGTCCCAAAGATCTGGACCAGCAAGAATACTATCAATGTATTTTTTCTTTAGTATTTCAGGTCTTTTTATCGCTTTACCTCTACTGACCTTTCCCTGATCTACAACTCTTTCTAACTGGGCCTCCAATAATTTGCTCTCTCTTTTTTTAATTTATTTTTTTTTTTATTTTTAGACAGCCTGGTCTACAGAGTGAGTTCTAGGATAGCAGCCAAAGCTACACAGAGAAACCCTGTCTCAAAAAACCAAACCAAACCAAACAAACAAAAAGACTTATTTTTATATGTATGTCTATGTGAGTGACTGTAAAGGCCAGAAAAGGGTAGAGTTGGACTTAACAGGCCATGGGTGCTGGGAACTGAACTCTAGTCTTCTGTAAGAGCAGCAAAGATTACTTAAAAAGAAGTGTGTGTTGGACAGAGGCCAGAAGTCAGGCTGATATCTTTTTTTTTTTAAAGGAAATTCTTTTTTTAAAATTAATTTATTTATTATGTATACAATATTCTGTCTGTGTGTATGCCTGCATGCCAGAAGAGGGCACCAGACCGCATTACAGATGGTTGTGAGTCATCATGTGGTTGCTGGGAACTGAACTCAGGATCTTGGGAAGAGCACGCAATGCTCTTAACCACTGAGCCATCTCTCCAGCCCCCAGGCTGATATCTTAAACCTGCAGTTACAGAAGATTGTGAGCCACCACGGGGTGCTGGGAGCTGAATCCTTCTCCGCCAAAAGCATTCATAACCACGGAACTGTCTCCTCAGCCCCTTGCTTCATTCTTAAAAATGTATTTATTTCTTTTTGTGTAAGTATGTGTAGTGTATGTGTGTAAGGGCACACATGTGGAAGTCAGAAGACAACTTTTGGGAGTTGGTCCCTGCCTTCCACCTTGTTTATTTTATTTTATTTTATTTTTGGTTTTCTGAGACAAAGTTTCTCTGTGTAATACTCCTGGCTGTCCTGAAATTTCCTATGTAGACCAGGCTGGCCTCAAACTCACGGTGATCCACCTGCCTCTGCCTCCCAAGTGCTGGGAGCCTGCGCCACCACCAGTCTGTACCAGAGAGCTTCCTCCTAGGTGGCCCCTCTCCGCCTCTCACCTCCCAGCGTGGCTCCCTCACCTTTCCTCATGTTTTTCTCCGGGATGTATTTGTTCTTCTGTACCTGCACTTGCCTCACTGTGGGCGAGTGGTACACCCTTGTGTGTGATTCTTGTTAATGTCTTTACCTAGAACATAGGGTTCATCGCGGGGGTGTTGTGTCTTCTTTTGCTGACCCTTTTTATCCCAACTGCCTCCTCTGGCACCGGGTATCTAGAAGGCACTGAGCATAGTGTTGATAAACGAACACTAATACATTTGTGGAGGTTTCCTACCCAGTCACAGTATTTAGCACTAACACTGCCATCTAGTGGTAACACAGTATTATGCGCTGTTCCCAGTCTCATACTGAAAGCTCTGTGGCTATGATAGGCTCCTGTCAAGCACTTGTCTTGGCTGGAGTATCCCATCAGGTGTTTCGTGCCACTGCCTGTTTGAAACACTAGTAGGCTGTCTTTGGGGGTCACAAACTAAGGAGGCTGTATTTAGGCTCTATTGCTGTTTTACACTGTACCTCATTGTTTGAGCCACGTATTAGTGACATGTACCCATAAGAAAACTGGAATTTATTGAATGATTGTAGCAGACCAGAACAAGAATCTCCTGGGTGGCAAGAAGTGCATTTTTGCAAATAGGGAGGGTAATACATGACTTGCCAATTTTCAGTAAGTTGTTTTTGCTCTCAGTCACACAATGAGGCGTTCAGGGGTGGGGTGGGGTAGACCGCAGGACCCGTTGGATGTGCACTATCTGTGCATGGCTCATGAGCAGTGTTTCTCTGCATATCTGCATACATTTCTAAAGCTTTTGACTTCGTGGCTTGGGTAGTCTGGCTTTCATGTCCCTACGAAGTTACATATTGTCTATAAATTCTTTTTTAAAAATATTTATTTATTATGTATACAATATTCTGTCTACATGTATGTCTGCAAGCCAGAAGAGGGCACCAGACCTCATTACAGATGGTTGTGAGCCACCATGTGGTTGCCGGGAATTGAACTCAGGACCTTTGGAAGAGCAGGCAATGCTCTTAACCACTAATCCATCGCTCCAGCCCCCTTGTCTATAGATTCAACATCAAAGTGTTTTTCATCCCGGTTTGATGGCTCCTGTCTGTAATCCCAACACTCTTTGAGTCCAGGGGGATCTACCACTCTGCTGCCAGCTTGGGCTCCAGAATAAGTTCCAGGTCAGACGAGACTGGAGGTCTCAGATACTCCGGAGGCCGAGACAGGGAGGTCACAAGTTCAGGGCCAATTTGGGGGAATTGAGTGAAGCATGTCTCAAAAGAAGGGGATGAGGAGGACGATGAGGAGGAGGAAGAGTGTAGTTCCTAGTGTGGCTGAATACAATCTTTACTCACCAGGGCCTTGTGTGACCTGCCAGGCAGAAACGAAGATATCCTAAATAGACACTTGTGTCTCTCAATCTGACCATCAGACTATTTCAACCACAGACCCCAAGGAAATGGAAACGTCTCCAGATATCTTGTACTGGGGGAAGAAAGAGGCATCAGGCACAGGGGAAACTTATCTCTGAGAAGGAGATTTCAAACAGTTCTAATAACTTGTTAGAATACTTTATAAAATGACACAGAAACCCAGATAGTAGTGGGCTGGTGGGTGAAACCGCACCTCGACCAGGATGGCTTAAGCATGCTTTGCCCTTTGTTTAAACTTTGATCTCACTTCGGGACCCAGGAGATTGACTTGAGGGGTTTTCGGGATTTCTTTGTCTCTCTTCCCAATGTGGTCACATTGAGTAAACCTTCTTTTTCTGGTTTCCACTTTTAATTTGCATTTTAAAAAAGATTTTATACACACACACACATAAGTGCTCTCCCTGCATGTACACCTTAATGCCAGAGGAAGGCATCAGACCCCACTACAGATGGTTGTGTATAATGGCCTCCTGAAACAAAGACACGATTGCAAGGAGGTTGTAGCAACAGGTAGTCATAACAGCCCTTTTGAAACAAAGGTTGCAAGATGGTTGCTGGGAATTGAACTCAGGACCTCTGAAAGAATAGCCAGTGCTCTTAATTGCTGAGCTATCTCTCTAGTTCTAACTTGGATGTTTTAATTGGCTTATTGAGGATGGGTGACTGGATCTGATTGGGGACACAGGTTGTGACCCCCAAGTAGGATAATGTAATACACACACACACACACACACACACACACACACACACACACACACACACACGGCAAAGGATGTGTTTTAGTGGTAGAATACTTGCTTAGCGTGTGGGAGTTTGAGTTCTATGACAGTCATTAAATACACAACAGCCAGAGCTACCTCCAGTATTTCTCTTCCTTTTGTTTTCTGAGACAAGGTCTCTTGTAGCCCCTGGGCTTGGGTTCTCTATGTACCCAGAAATGACCTTAAACTTCTGCTCTCCCGCTCTCCACATTGGAGAGATTACATACATGGCGGGGTTGGGGGAGGGAGAGGAAAGAGCTAAAGTAAGTTAAACTTGGTTAGGTAAGTCTCTTGATTCTCAGTAAAGAGTAACCGTTGATCCCCACAGGATTTTGGCAGTCATTAAATCATACCAACAATCCAGAGATCAGAGCTTTTCAGCCTTCAGGGAGTGAACTGGAAACACTCCATCTAAATGACTCGAAGGCCAAACCTGAACTATATACATCACCACTCCTCTCAGCGGGTGCTTCAGGGCAGGCTCCTGAGCGCCGGTCCTTCTGAGCTTTCCACAGCAACAGGGAAAAGGCTGAGATGAACGCGATGGCCTTTTCCGGATCAGCGCTTACCGCAGACCCAAAGGACCAGCTGAGGGCTGATGGGTCTGCTTTGTGCAGAGTGAATGCTGGTTGATTACCGAGGCAGCTGTCTGGGCCAATTGCTCTCATTTGTGTGACAGCCTCCCTAGGGCCTGGCACTTCAATAGCATCTGCCTCTCTCTTGGCCAGGGTTCACCCCACTAAAAGATGTGAGATGATCAAATTATCCTTCCTCCTCTTCCTCAGGTGCCTGAGACTCCATGCTGGCACACTAAGGCTGTCGCAGATCTGTGAGTCACGTGTGTCCTGGATGCTTGGGACAAATCACTTTTCTGTGTTAAATACTCCGTTTTACTTCTTTATTAAAATGTTTTCCAGCAATGGTGGCACGTACCTTTAATCCCGGCACTCGGGGGGCAGAGGCAGGCGGATCTCTTAGTTGGAGGCCAGCCTGGTCTGGACCGAGTTCCAGGACAGCCAGGGCTACACAGAGACCCTGTCTTGACAAACCAACCCCCAAAAGTGTTTTTAGGGGCTGGAGAAATGGCTCAGTAGTTAAGAACACTTGTTTCTCTTTCAGAGGATCTGAGTTTAGTTCCCAGCTCACAACTGCCCGTAGCTGGGGCTCTTCACCTTCACAGGCACCGCACACACATGCACAATCCATTCACAACACTGCACACACACACACACAGATGAAAATAAATTAAAAATTAAACCAGTTTAGAGATATAATCCAACGGGCTTACGGGATATGCCTGACATATGCATGGCTCCTAAATTCAATCCCCCAAAGGTTTTATTTTCTTCCCTACTAGCTTTTTTTTCTCCTAAAATACTTTGAGTAATCTGTATCTAGATCTAGTTTTTTATTTTGTTTTGTTTTTGTTTTAGACAAGGTCTCACTCTGAAGACTAGACCGGTCTCAAACTTTCATCAGTCTTCCTATCTCAGCTTCTCTTGCACTGGGATTACAAGTGTGAGCCACCATTCCCCACTATGGATTCCTTTTGTGTATTTATGATGCTGGAGATTGAACACGGGACTTTGTACACACTAAGCAAATACTCCACCACTGAGCTCTATTCCTAAAGAAATGGGAGAGGGAGGGAGGAAGAGACAGGGGAAAGGGGCAGGGGTGTGATGTTACTGCAAAACAGGCTATAAACTAGAGCATCACTAGAGGGGTAATTAGGCAGGCTTGGTGGTGCCTGTAATCCTAACACTTGAGAGGCAGAGACAATCGAATCTCTATGAGTTCCAGGCCAGCCATCAGGCGACACTTTCTCAAAAACAAACCAACAAACAAAAAACCTAGAGGGGTAACTACAGAATTTCATTAGAAAGCAATGACTCTTGGGGCTGAAATGATAGCTTAGGAATTAAGAGCACTTGTTCCTGTCACAGAGGACCTGGGGTTCAATTCCTAGTACACATATGGCAGCTCACAGCTGTCTGTACCTCCAGTTCCAGAGAGTCTAATATCTCCTTCTGGCCTTAGCAGGCACTAAGAACGGACATGGTAGACTTACAAAAATGCAGGCAAACACGCATACCCAGAAAATGAAAATAAATAAATATTTTAAGGGGGGAAGGGCTGAAGAGATAACTCGGAGGTTAAGAGCACTGGCTGCTCTCCCAGTAGCCCTGGGGACAGTTCCCAGTACTGTCTCTATAACTTCATTTCAGGGAATCCACACTTTCTTCTGGCCTTGGAGGGCACCAGGCACACAATTGGTACACAGACATACATGCAGGCAAAACACCCACACTCATAAAATAATAGTTAAAAGATAAAAAAGAAATACATTTAAAAAAAAAGGAATGAATTTGACTTTGTATGCACTTAACATATGCACACGTAAAGTGTCGTTGCTACAAGGCGAACCAATAAAACCGACATGATGAGAGATTCTGATATGCCTCTCTCTGTAATGAATCCATTTAGCTGACAAGAACCAGATGATACCATTAGCAGATTTGATCAGAGGGTACACATGGAATAGAGCGCCCAACAAGTGTGGATGGCACATTGTTTTTAAGAACTCAAGAGCCCCTCACGGAGTGTGATGTACAGAGGTGGAGGCAGGAGGAACTCTCTCCAAGTTCCAGGCAAGCTAGGGCTATGGAAAAAGACTCTGGAGAGGGAGAAGGAGAGAACAGAGAGATGGGGAAGGGAGAGAACTCTTAAACCCATAGTGCCTGCTGTCAGGGATTTGAGAGCCTCGACCGAGAAGGTGCCGTGGGCGCTTTAGCGTGTCCCCACCTTCCTTCAGCGTGTCCCCACCTTCCTTCAGCCGTCATCGCTGCCCCTGTGATTAAACGACAGAATTGCCAAGTGTATTTTCAGGAGCTAAGACATAATGAGAACAGCACCTTGTTATTACACTGGAGTGACTTGGGCACAATGAGACAGCTGGGTGGGTAATGGTGCTTCCTGGCAAGACTGAGACCCCCACCTGGTGGACGGAGAGAACCATACTTGGGTCTATTGCAAGAGCAGTCCATGCTCTTAACCACTGAACCACCTCCCCAGTTCCTCTTAAAAACATGTTTTTTTTGGAGATCTATTTATTTTATTTTATGCTCATGAGTGTTTTGCCTGCCTATGTGTGTGTGTGTGTGTGTGTGTGTGTGTTTACTGTATTTGTACCTGGTGCCCGTGGAGGCCAAAAGAAGGTCTTAGGTCTTCTTGAACTGGAGTTACAGAAGGCAGCAAGTGCTCTTAACCACTGAGCCAGATTTTCAGCCCCCAGTCCTTTATTTTTCATTTTGAGGCAGGCTGTCACTCATTTGCCTAGGCAGGCCTTGAACTTGGTCTGAAATAGGCTTCCTATCTCAGCCTTCTGAGTGTCTGGGATTGCAGGACCATGCTGCCAGACCCACCTGACCTACTGACCTTTCTTTCTTTCCCTCCCTCCCTCCCTTCCTTTCTTCCTTCCTTCCCTCCTTCCTTCTCCCCTCACTCCTTCCCTTCTTCCTTCCTTTCTTGTGTTTTTCCTCCCCCCTCTCCCACCCCCTCTTTTTTTCTTCTTTTTTTTTTGAGAAAAGGTCATAAGTAAAAGGTCATAAGCTGGCCTTTACCTCTCTGTGTAGCTGAGGATGACCTTCAACCCCTGATCTTCCTGCTTCTACCTCCCAAGTGCTGGGATTAGAGGCGTCACTGTTGAAGGGACTCTAGCCAGCCCAAATAATGGCAAACATGGCTTTGGCAGGACTTTTCCTTCTTCCCCATTGTTGGCTGAGGTTTATGATTAATGTAAAAGAAAAAAAGGCGGGTGGGGGGAACGCTGTGGGACAGTGGTCTTGTACCTTGTAAAGATTTGTCACTTGTATTGCTTTAATAAAATACTGATTGGCCTGTAGCCAGGCAGGAAGTATAGGCAGGGCAACCAGAACAGAATTCTGAAGAGGAAAGGGTCAGTCTGCAGTTGTCAGCCAGACGTAGAGAATGCCTTGCTGATAAAAGGTACCAAGCCACGTGGCTGGCGCAGACAAGAATTATGGATCAATTTAAGATGTAAGAGTTAATAAGAAGCCCGAGATAATAGGCCAACCAGTTTTATAATTAATGTAGACCTCTGTGTGTTTCTTTGGGACTGAACAGCTGTGGCACCGGGAGGGACAGAAACCTCCAGCAACACCCCATTCCATCTGCCTTGCTAAAAACCGTTAGATTCCATCTTAAAGCTAGTCACCAAGGTCTATTCTTTTATTCGGCCTCTTCCTCCTTCTGAGGCTGACGACCACAGTCCAGCTATGAAAGTATTAAAGTTTAAAAATCAGAAGCCCTCTTTGGCTCACCTAATTAATATACCCCATCAAAACACCTCATCCTAGCTCAGGGTTTCTTCTTTTGCCTTTATTTTATTTTAATTTTTTTTTACTTTATTTGTATTTATTTATTATACAGTGTTCTGTGTGCCTGCAGGCCAGAAGAGGGCACCAGATCTCATTATGGATGGTTGTGAGCCATCATGTGGTTGCTGGGTATTGAACTTAGGACCTCTGGAAGAAGCAGTCAGTGCTCTTAACCGCTGAGCCATCTCTCCAGACCCGCTTTTGCCTTTATAAACTGCCATTTGCCTATGGGCCATGTCTGTCTCCTCTCTATCTACAGGCAGTCCTTTGTTGTGCTCCCCCAACATCCCTGCCCCTTTTCCACTCCCTTTCCCTTCACCTCCTCCATCATCCTCTATCTCTTGTGTTTGTCTCTTTATTCCCTGCCCTTTGTCTGTCTGGGCCAATTACATCTCCAAGCTGAGAACTTGGTCCTGGGGTGTCCTGAGTCTATACTGGTTCCTTCAACCATCATGACCAATTCTTACTTTTTTTTTTTTTTTTAGTTCTACTCTTCTTAACTATTTTATTACCTGAATCGAATTATGCATTAGTGTGCAAATAATTAAGGCCAACAAAGTTCTCATTAAGAGATACTGATGTTATAAGCCAGATATGGTAGCTAACATTTGTAATCCCAGCCCTTGGGAAGCCAAGGCAGGAACACTGAGAATCTGAAAGCAGCCTGAGATACACATGGACCCAGTATCCAAAGTAACTAGCCAGTCAACCAGCTCAAAGGGGAAAAAAAAGATGCTATAATATTTGAGACAGTGAATGACTCTAAGGTTCATAACAAAGCATTTGTAAGTCAGTTTTCCATTGTTTGAATGAGTTTGATGGTAGGTCACACTGTGATTGAACTCAACAGTTCAAAATAATTGAGTATAGTGGCTGTGACAGACTGCCTCTCCACCCTTAAAAAATTGATTTAGAGCAGGGTATGGCAGTGCAGACTTTTAATGCCAGCTTTCAGGAGGTGGAGCAGGTAGATCTCTGAGTTCAAGGTCAGATATCTAGTCTAGATAGTGATTGTTCCACGTCATCCAAAGCTACATGGGAGAGGGTAGAAGGAGAGAAGTGAGGAAGGGAGGGGAGTGGAGAAAAATGTATAGCACAATAAAAACAATAAAAAAAATCTTCAAAAAAAAAAGAGCACCAAACAATTATGTGTGTATGTCTAGAGATTGTATGTCACGCTTTAACTGGTCCTCGAGGTGGCTAGAAGATGCCTTGGAGACTGTGAGCTGCCTGACTGGGGTCCTGGACTTGGGTACCGAGAACCGAACTCTGGAAAAGCAGCAAGTGCTTAGCCCCTGGGCCATTTCCCAGCCCCTGAATTAAACTTCTTCGGGACACACTTTAATTTTCCAAAGAGGGCTAAAGGGCCCAGAGGGAAAAAAATAAAGCAAGTAAAACATATGTGAAGATTTCTCAGTAGTTTTGCTTGTTTGTATGTCTTTTTTATTTTTTATTTTTATTTTCGAGACAGGGTTTCTCTGTGTAACTCTGGGTGTCCTAGAACTCACGCTGTAGACCAGGCTGGCCTCAAACTCAGAGATCCTGCTGCTTCTGCCTCCCAAGCCTTGGGATTAAAGGACTGCACCACCCAGCATCTTTTCTTATTTTGAGAAGAGGTTATTGTAGTCCAATTGGCCTTGAATTTGTTACATGACCTTGAGCTCCTAATCCTCTGATATCCATCTCTTAAGTGCTGGGGTTATAGACCTGGGCCACCAAACCCCTCTGTATCATTCTCCTTTTAAAAAAAAAACAAAAAACGATTCCCCCAAACCCCAGTGTTTTTAAAAATTTCATAAAACAGTAGAGGTGTGGTGGTGGTAGCCTTTAGTTCTAGGCAGGCCCTGGGAGGCAGAGGCAGACAGATCTCTGAGTTAAAGGTCAACCTGGTCTACATATCCAGTTTTAGAGACAGAAAACCTGTCTCAGCCCCACCCCCCAAATTATTAATCAAACAATTCTTTGACCACACAATCCTGTTTGCCTTTGTATACTTGTTCCCAGAAATAAAATCTGCATTAAAACACCTTCAAAGGAGTCATAGCCAAGATTCAAGCCTTACAGACGTTCTGAACAACTGCTTCTTTTGATGAGGGTCCCAAACCTGCGCCAACAGGAGACACCATCAGTAAATTACAGTCCCAGGAACCCGTGGGAGGCCTCGGGAATCTCTCGAAGGCTGATCATTAGGACAGACATTAGAATTACAATCTTCTTTTATTGCAACAATGACTCTAAACTGTGTTTTACCCTTTTTATGTTGGTCAAAAGCTGGTTGCTGGGACTTGGACAAATGGAAACAGTCATCTAAGCGCAGGGTGACCATCTTCTCCAGCTGTCCTCCCTGCCCATTCCCACCGCAAGCCAGAGGGCTAAAAGGAGCAAGTCACCTACTTGGAACAAGAATGTGCCCGTGTTAGAGGAACAGTTAATGCTTCTCTGCCTTGTTTCCTTCCAGACTCTATTTCCATCTCAGGATGGGGGCGGATTGACCTCTTAGAACCCATGCAATGGGATTACATGAAGGCAGGGGAGGTCATAATGTATTTGAGTGTGGGTGGGCCAGATACAGCCATTTAATCCAGGAGTTTAGGGGCCATGAGTCATTGGGAGCTTGTCATTCAACAGTCAGTCTGGGCTTCCCAAGGCTGAGTCACTTCCTGCTGACCTTTGACTGAGAGAGGGGCATGCACTATTTTCACCAAGTTTATGGGCATCATGAAACTCAGTGTCATCTTTCAAAGAAGCATTCCATCACTGGTCCCAGGGGTAGTGATAGGAGGAGGAGCTGTGAGCAGTGACTTTGAATCCTGGCTCCATCATCCATTAGCCGAGTGACTCTGAGTCATGTAAATGAGGTTTCTCCAGGTGAATGTGGTGCTAACTACACTGGGCTATTTTTTCTCCTTTTCTTTTCTTTTCTTTTCTTTTCTTTTCTTTTCTTTTCTTTTCTTTTCTTTTCTTTTCTTTCTCCTCTTCTCTTCTTTCTTCCCTTCCTCCTTCCCTTCTTCCCTTCCCCCTCCTCCCTCCTTCTTCCCTACCCCCACCCTCCCTTACACACAGCACTGAGCTGGAACCAGAAGCTATAGCATCTACTCCTATTTGTCTTTGGAGGGGAGGTAGGATGTGGAGGAGAGGTTTGCCCACCTTGAATTGGAGCACAGCGGCTGTTTTTTGACAGCAAATGGTACCCTATCCCTGAATGGCACCAGGCACACAGTTCATGAGTTTGCCAGGTTTGATGGAAGGATATGCAAATCAGACTCGATTCATGGCCTCACTTAACAGCTCAGTTGTAATTGCATCTAATTGAGGCTTATTCATAAATGTCATTGATGTAAAAAAAACTGCAGACGTGGAGGAGTCCACCTCAAAGAGCAATGATTGCTTCCTAGTGGCAACCGAACTGAAGAACATCATGGTTGCTAGGACAACGGGGAGTGAAGCTGGTTGCCCACGGTTACCCATGCTACCAGATGTCACTGGTGCTTGAGTGTTAGCTTTGAATGAGCCTCAGGAGCACAATGAGGAAGGGCAATGGGAACTGCTTAAGTGGGTATGAATGAGACAGCGTCCTTGTACCGTCCCCCGCCTCAGCATCTTAGAGGCTCTCCGTTTCCCAGCCCTGCCAACTTTCTGAAGAATCTTTCTCATTAAAGGTCCAGGGAGTTGTTCATTGGAACTCAAAGGCCTTCAAACGACCCTTCCTTTAAAAGTCATTTTTTTCTTTCTCTTTAAAATTTTGTTAAGGGGCTGGGGGAATGACTGGCTCAGAGGCCGAGAGCGCATAAAGCTCTTTCTGAAGATCCAAGTTCAGTTCTCAGCACCTGCACTGGCTGGTTTACTGCCACTATACATCCAGTTCTAAGGGGTCCACCACCCTCTTCTGGCCTCCTTGGGCATCTGCACCCATGTAACATTCACACGTGTGTACACACGAGTGCGTGCACACACACATATGTGTATTTGTATGAACAATATATATTTAGACAGGCTTTCTTTGTGTGAACCTTGGGGCATAGGCCTTGTATGTTGTTCGAGATGCTCAAGGTCTCACAGTATAAGACAAAGCCCCGTGGACCGCTTTAGGAACACAAGGTGGTGGCTACTGAGTGTGGAAGAGATTCACATCCCCACAGCCTAGGTCTAGATTCTCAGCCCTTCCTTCCTTCTTTCATTTCTTCCTCCTTCCTTTTTCTTTTTTTAAAAGTAGGATCTCACTCTACAGCCCTGGCTGCCCCAACTTCCGGCAGTTATGGACTATACCTGGACATGTAAGATGTCCTCACCTAAGTTGCTTTTGGTTATGGTATTTATCCCAGCAGCAGAAAGCAAAGTCAGACACTTCTGTCCCCACCAAACCCTTGATCATTCATTACAAGTCCTCCTATTTTCATAGGCTTTTTTGTCTTTGCTACGTTTTTCCCTGTAATTAAACAAGTTTCCTTGGGCCTGCTTGCATGTGCACGAGTGGGAAATTATTGACTAGAGCTTGAGCGAGTTACTAGTGGCTGTAACTGAGTTCAATCCCATCCCTTTCTCAGCAACCAGGAGTTGCCAGTTGGCCCTCAGGGAGGGGTACAACTTCATGAGTCCCTCCTCCCACCTTTTAAAAATGATTGCTATTTGTTGTTGTTGTTTGTTTGTTTTCGTTTTGTTTTGTTTTTTGTTGAGACAGGGTTTCTCTGTGTAGCCCTGGCTATCCTGGAACTTGCTTTGTAGACCAGGCTCATCTCGAACTTGCATAGATTTGTCTGCCTCTGCCTCTGCCTCCCTAGTACTGGGACTGAAGGCGTGTACCACCAAACCTGGCCCGATTACTATTTTTGATCTGTGGTGTTAGAAATGGAACCCAGAGCCTATTGTACGCTAACCAGCTGTTTTTGTTTTGTTTTGTTTGTTTGTTTGTTTTGTTTTCGAGACAGGGTTTCTCTGTAGCTTTGAAGCCTGTCCTGGATCTTGCTCTTGTAGAACTCACAGAGATCCGCCTGCCTCTGCCTCCCAAGTGCTGGGATTGAAACCATCCTGGCTTTAAGTTTTTCTCCTTCCTTCTTCCTCCTCCTCCTAATTTTGAGATAGGTGATGAGGTTGTGGTATAAGGAAAGAGGGGAGCACAATAGTGCTCAGGAGGCTTGTAAGGTCATGAAAGTCACAAGTTCACAGGGCTCCTCTACATTATATAGGCAGTACACGGTTGCTGAGAAGAGACTCTGGTGGAGCTGCCAGCAGGCTGATCTGGGAGCTCCAAGCATGCAGCTTCCATGAGTCTTTATCAGTGCTGTGGTGGGCCTTTCGGTGATGTAACTGCCTTCAAACCAGCCATGTTCCTGCAAGAAACCCCAATGAAGCCGGGGTTGGGTGGTGATGGTGGTGGTATCAGGGTTGGGCGGTGATGGTGGTGTTGGTGGGTGGTGCATGCCTTTAATCCCAGTACTTGGGGGCAGGTGGATCTGAGTTCAAGGCCAGCCTGGTCTACAGAGCAAGTTCCAGGCCAGCCAGGACAACACAGAGAAGCTTTGTCTTGACAAAATGAACAAAAAAAACGAAGATAAAAAGCAAACCCCAGTGAAGTAACTAGTTCATTAAGCTTGAGTGGAATCATTTCAAACATCCAGTTGTATGCCCAGGCCTAGTCTGTATGAAGAGATGCTCATATCTTCTCAGGAAATGTCGCGAAACAGGTTGCTAAATTCCCTTGAGATCGTAATCCTCTTCCCTCAGCTTCTCAAGTAGTTGGGATTGCAGGCATGGGCCATGAGGCTGGCTAAATTAAAGATGCTGAGATGAAATTTGTGGTTCACGGTTTAAGGTGACCTTTGAGCCCTTGACAGTAGGGGAGATGGCACACCGTGACACACACGATGTGATAATAGTGTCAGTGACTGCAGTTTTTCAGCCTCAAGATAAAAGAGGCCAGGGGTTTTGGGGAGCCACCAGAAACTGGAAGAGAAGCATGAAACTAATTGTCCCCTAGAGGCTCCTGGGACTAACCCTTCCACATTTGATTTCATTTTGCTTGGAACCATCTGATTGCTTTATCATTGTGATAGCAGCACCCAGAGAATAATATATTCCCCTTCTCTAGTCACCTCATGAATATTATCATGTCCTCTAAAACTTTTTATTCTCCATCTTCTCAGTAATGAGAATCCATTACACTTATTTGTTTAGAGATAGAGGTCTCACTATGCTCCTGACTGGTCTTAAACTCCTGGGCTGAAGTGATCCTTCTGCCTCTGCCTCCCAGAGAATAGCTGGGTCTATATGTGTACCACTGAACATAATTTCACTGCAAATATCAAATCTCTCTCTCTCTTTCCATCTATCTATCTATCTATCTATCTATCTATCTATCTATCTATCTATCTATCTATCTATCTGGTGTGTGCAGTCCATGTATGTAGGTATGTGCAAGTTGCCATGCATACATGAATCTGGAGACCAGAGGTCAACTTCAGGTGTCTTTCTTAATTGCTCTCTACCTTAATTCTTTTAAAGACAGATTTGTTTGCTTGTTTGTTTATTTATTATGTATTTATGTATACAGTGTTCTGCCTACATGTATGCCTGCAGGTGCCCCAGAAAAGGGCCCCAGGTCTCATTACAGATGGTTGTGAGCCACCATGTGGATGCTGGGAATTGAACTTAGGACCTCAGGAAGAGCAGCCAGAGTTCTTAATTGCTGAGCCATCTCTCCAGTCCCGTGCTGTCTACCTTATTTTTAATTTTTATTTGCTATTTTTTTTTGAGACAGGGTTTCTCTTTGTAGTCCTAGCTTTCCTGGAACTCACTATGTAAGCAAGGCTGTCTTTGAACTCACAGAGATCTGCCTGCCTCTGCCTCCCCAGTGCTAGAATTAAGTGCACGTTTCACCAGGCCCTAAATTTTGCCTTGTTTTTTTTGAAACAATCTCTTACTGAACCTATAGCTCATCCATTTGGCTAGACTGACTGACCAATGAGTTCCTGGGATCCCTGTCTCCATGGCTCCTTACCCCCAGTGCCGGGGTTTCAGATACACACAGATGTATCTGGCTTGGAAGCTGGAGATCTGAACACAGATCTTCATGCACGCACAGCAGGCACGTTCTGACTGAACCACCTCCCTAGTCCTTGAGTTACAGTTGTATATTGGAAAAACAAACTCTTTAACAGGAAAGAGGGTGGCGTGCTGTGAAAACCTGAGCCGAGGGAGGAAGACAGAGGCCACCACTGAGGTGGGGAGTGTGGGTTGATCGTATGCTGGTGTCTGGGAAGTTCGTAACTACCCTTGTCAACACGACTTTATTTCAGAAAATTCTTAGCCAGAAAGCTAAAACTGCAAATGACAAAATGTTCCAGTGTTTGTGCTGGTGATTTCTGAAGACATATTGATCACATAGGGGATTGTTGATATGGGCAGAGAGTCTGCTCTCAAAACAGTTGGCCCCTTGCCTGAGGGAAAGGGGTGTGCTTTGGTTGACAAAGTGAGGGGACATGGTTCCTGTTCCCTTATGGCTGGCTCACACAGCAGAGGAGCAGGTATCAGAGAAAAGTACTTGGCGCCCAGCTGGGTTTCTCTTCAGTCTGGGATCTCAGCTCCAGGGAACCATGCCATCTATATTCAGGACTTGGTTAATCCTCTCTGGAAACACCGTCATAGGCTCATCTAAAAGTGCCTCACGAAAGCCCTCAGTGTTTCTTTTTTTCTTTTTCTTTTTTTAAATTTATTTTTATTTTGGGGCTGGAGAGATGGCTTAACCATCTCAAGATGGTTAAGAGTACCGGCTGCTTTTCCAGAGGTCTTGAGTTCAATTCCCAGCAACCTCACAGTGGCTCACAACCATCTGTAATATCTGGTGCCCTCTTCTGGCCTGCAGGCATACATGCAGACAGAACACTATATACATTATAAATAAATAAATCTTTAAAAAATTCATTTTATGCACATTGGTGTTTTGACTGGATGTATGTCTATGTGAGGGTGTCAGGTCCCCTGGAACTGGAGTTACAGATAGTTGTGAACGGCCATGTGGTTGCTGGGAGTTGAATCTGGGTCCTCCAGAAGAGTAGCCAGTGCTCTTAACCTCTGAGCCATCTCTCCGGCTGCCCCTCAGGGTTTCTTAAGCTCAAGTTGACAACAGAAATCAACTGTCTGTTGATATTGTAGACTTGACAGGAGTTGGCGTCACCTATGAGTCATACTTCTGGGCAAGTCTGTGAGGGAGTTTCTAGGTTTTGGGCTAACTGAGGTGGAAAGATGTACTGTAAATTCAGGTAGCACTATTCTGTGGGCCGAATACAAAGAAGAAAGAAACCTGAATATGCCATTCATTTCTCTCTACTTCCTGACTGCAGACAGCTTTCTTATGTTCCTGGTGCCATGATAGACTCTATCCCTCTGAACTGTAAACCGACCCTGTTATGATACAGCGCGAGAGGGACCTTGGCAGGTTGGGTCCAAGGAGCCCCACAGCAGGTGAGAGACAGACACCCCATGCAGACTGTGCTCAAGTGGAGAGTTTTACTGGGGGGGAAGGGGAGCAAGGGGAATGACAGAGAGAGAGAGAGAGAGAGAGAGAGAGAGAGAGAGAGAGAGAGAGAGAGAGAGAGAGAAAGAGGAGAGGGAAAGAGAGAGAGAAGAGGAAGAAGAGACAGAGGCAGAGTGAAAGGTAGAGAGATAAAAAGAGACAGGCAGAGAGAGAGGTGAGGGGGCAGAGGTCTGCCTGCCTCTTCAGAGGAGTGGCAGGAGAGAGGGATAATGGGTGGAGCTTGTCTCTTAAAGGGGCCTTTTGCGCATGCCTTACGTAGTTACGCAGTGCATACATAACATAGTGACATATGGCATAGGGCCCTGGACTATTTGCCTGAATACTGACAAGCGCATGCGTGACTGTAAGACTCTGGGGCTGGCTAGGTATTTGCCTGAATGCTAACACTCCCTCCCCTTAAAAATTAAAAAAAAAATTTCATTTTATATGTATGAGTGTTTTGCTCTCATGTATGTCAGTGTACTATGTATGTATCTGGTGTGTGTGGTGATCAGATTTCTCGGAACTGGTTATGGATGGACGTGACCATATTGGCGCTAGGAATTGAATCCAGGTCTACTAAGAGAGCAACGGTGCTTTTAGCTATGGAGCTTTGGAACTCAATCTGTAGACCAGGCTGATTGGGAACTTTGAGAGCTCCATCTGCCTCTGCCTCCTGCCTCCTGCCATTAAAGATGTGTGTCACCATGCCTGGCCAAAACCTCCCTTCTTCAGTTGCTTTTGCTGGGTTTTGTCACCAAAACAAGAAAAGCAAATTAATGCAGCATCACTGAAATTACCTGGCGCGATTGAGACGGAAACACGGAACATGTAACAAACCCACTTAGGAGTTTATTGGGGGTGGGTGTGCAGGCCTGGTGAGGTCGGTGTGCAGGGAGAGAGCTTGAAGATGGTGCGTCCAGCTTTTAAGGGCTGCCTAGCGCATGCGCACAGGGGGATGACGTGGTTCTGTCATACGCAGATGACGGAGCTCACGCATGCGTGCAAGGACTCACAAATTGTGTCAGATGTAGGTGATGCAACCGTGATGCACATGAGTCACACAGGATCCTTTAAGATCCCCCTGGGGCCATTAGGCACTTCTGCCTGAGGGCTTGTTCGCACATATGTGTGTGTGTGTGTGTGTGGGCCTAGAACCCGGAAGTGACAGCCATGCTGTGTGGCTGAATCATTACATCCCACCCTTTGTTTATTATAAAAATTTGGGGAGTTTGGGGTCTTTAATGGGTGGGAATGGGGCTTCGGAAGGTCTCTCGTGACTGCTTCCTGCTGATTTTGTTGGCGTCAGAGTGTTGAGATGCTTGACCACGTCCTGGGGTGGCTGATTACTTTTGTGTTTTTCCGGGCTCTGTGGAACTGGCTGGCTGGCAGCTTGGACCTCTCAAGATGCTGGAAAGGCAGAAAATTACATCTGGAAAAAATTTTAGATCCTGGTGATTAAGGGAGGAGGGTTCCAAGATAGAAGATAGAGGGGTTTTTTTGGGGGTGGAGGAGAGAATTTCCCAGGGGTTCCCGAGAACAGTAATGATAAGGGAACAATTAAATGATACTTATTCTGGGCGAGTCTGGTCCACTTAGATAGGTACAATTGGATCCCTGGAGCTTATGAAAAAATGTTTGAAAAGAAATAAATTTTAGACAAATTAAAAGCTTATAATTACGATGGTATAGTGTTGGAATGGAAAATGGTGGGGAGGAGGGAGAAAAGAAGGGGGAATTATTAGAAAGGGAATTATTAGACCCCTCAATGTTTTACCTGAAGCAAATCTTAAGGCACTTGTTCTCCTTAGCATCTTGGTGTCACCTTAGCATCCAGGAGACACTGCTGCAGTCAGTGATAAACCTGTTATGTTAAAGTCTGCTTTGTGAATTTTTGGCATCTGGGGCTGTGAATGTTCCCAAATTTGTTATTGTTTCTTACCACCTGGGCTTTTGGCAATCCTTGTACCTCCGGCTCTATGTTTAATGATGGCCCCTGTAATAACAGCTGAGTGGTTAACTGGAAATTTAAGTATGACACTGGAGATATAGAGAAGTTGGTAGAGCAGATAGGAGGAAGAGGGAGAATATATGGAGTTTTTGGCACAGGAGAGTTGAGTGTGGTAATGAAACTTTTATTTTTCTGGAACTGGAGAAAAAGCGGCTGATCTTGGTGTCCTCTGGAACTTAAGGGAGCAGGGTCCTGTTTGAGTTACTGTATATGAGAGGGTGTCTTAAGCTGGAAGATAAAAGGTTTAAGGTGGGACAGGTGAATCCAATGAGAGAGTCCCTTGAGCTTGGCAGCTGTGGGAGTTACAAAATTACTTTAAAAGGGCCCTGCCATTTAGGGGAAAGGGGCGAGGGGCGTTGGTCTGGGGGAGAGAATAGTACCTGATCTCCTATTTTAATCAGTGGTGGGCATGAATTGGCACATGGTTGAGGTAATGAGTAGTCGGTAAAATCCCATAATAGGGAGCAAAGATGGGATAACAGTGGAGTAAGCAGGTGATCAGGAAGGGGAAGGTTTTAGGTGAGAGGCTGGGGGTTAAAACTGGCCACCCATACACGAGTTCAAAGGGCAAGATGGAAAGGGGGTTTTGGGGGAGAGCCCTAAGCCTAAGAAGGGCCAGAGGCAAAAGTTTTACCCAGTCAAGGTGAAGCTCCTGTGACTTCTTAACAAGGACATTCTTTAAGGATCGGTTAGTTCATTCTACCTTCCCTGAAGACTTAGGATGGTATGGGATATGAAAATGCCAGGGAATGTTAAGAGCCTTAGATAAAAGTTTGAGAAAGCTGGGAGGTAAACTCTGGGCCATTATCAACTGAAGAGAGGTTGGGATTCCAAACCAGGGGATAATTTCTCAGAGACGAACATCGGAAACTGTCTGGGCCCTCTTGTTATTGGTGGGAAACGCTTCAATCCACCTAGACATGGTGTCCACCAAAACCAGGAGATATTTAACTCTTCTGACCATGGGCATATGAGTGAAATCAAGTTTCCAGCCAGTTCCTGGAAGGGAGCCCCTGGACTGGTGGGTGGGAAAAGGGAAGCTATGATATTTGGTCTTGGGATCTGACTTTTGACAGATTTGACAAGAGGCAGTCATAACTTTTAAGAACTCTACATCCTCAGGGGTGGGTGGGAGGTGAGCCTTGACAAAATAAAACAGAGCATTGCTATTAGGATGAAAGAGCTGATGTAGGTAGGACAGAATTTGCTGGGTGTCAGGGGGTGTCTGCGAGAATGTGGGTAGGTTTGGGCTCTGTTCTAGCTGCTTGGTCAGCCCGGTTATTTCGGTCTGATGAGTTAGTTATGGATCCTCCTTTCGTTGTAAGAAGCTCATGGTACTTTCAGATAGCTGCGTGGGACAGGAGGATATGAAAGGCATATTTGGAGTCTGTGTAAACATTGAAAGATTGTCCCTTTGCTAACTGGAAGGCACAGGTAAGGGCTATTAATTCAGCCTGCTGATTAGTGGTATGGGCAGGGAGTGCCTGTGCCTCCACCACCCCAGTATCTGACACTATGGCTTAGCTTTCTCTACAGGTCCCTTCACATAAAAAGGAGCTGCCATCTCTGTACCAGGTATAAGTTTGCTCTCCTGTATATGTGAGGGGTGGGTCAGTAGATCCTCTAAGGTTTCTATGCAGGAATGAGATGGGGAATAATTAATGTTAGGTTGAGGTAGGAGATTTGAGATACTAAGGGGTGGGCAGGATTGGAAAGTGAGTGTGGCATCTTCTACTAGTGCCACCTGGAGGGAAAGAACTCAAGAAGGGGGTAAGGTTTGTAAGCCTTTGTAAGTTAAGAGATGGGACAGATTGTGATGGGAGTAGACAGTGGTGGGTGACCCAAAGGTTGGTTTCTTTGACTCACCATTAGGAAGCTCAGCGGTCGCTAAAGCACATATGCAGGGTGCCCATCCCTGAGTGGTAAGGTCCAACTTCTTTGACAGGTATGCTACAGGTGCAAAGGAAGGTCCCAGCTGGTGTTCTAGGATCCCAAGTGCATATCCCTCCTTTTCTGTTACATAGAGGGAGAAGGGATGAGTTAAATCTGGAAGATGAAGAGCTGGGGCCTGGATAAAGGCTTGCTGGAATCTCTGGAAGGGTTTAGTAATGGGATGGAGAAGGGGCTCATGCAGAGAGCCAAGAGCTGCCTCATATAAGGGGCAGGTGAAGAGAGAAAAAGAGGGGATCCAGGATTGTGGGAAGCCAGCTATTCCTAGGAATGATAAAACCTCTTCTTTTGTAGAAGGAACTGCAAGGGACTGAATTAGGTTTTCCTGTCTAGGGTAATAGCTTTTTGAGTTGGGGTAATAGTTACTCCCAAGTAAATGACCTGAGAGGTAGACAGTTGGACCTTAGAAGGTGAGACTCCATAGCCCTTTTTGGAAAGGAAATTTAAAAGAGTGGAGGTATTAGTTTTGCTGATCTCCAAGGATGGACTGCAAAGTAAAATATCATGTACATCCTGTATGAGTTTAGGCTTAGGGAGAACAGTGAGAGTAGATCAGAAGCGAAAGCCTGACCAAACAGGTGTGGGCTGTCCCAGAATCCCTGGGGAAGGATTGTCCAGGTGAGCTGTGTGGAGAGGTGAGTGTCAGGGTCAGTCTAGGTGAAGGAAATGATATTTTGAGATTGAGAGCTGAAGGGAATAGAGAAAAAAGCATTCTTGAGATCTAGAACTGAGAAGTGGAAGGTTCCTGGAGGAATAGTGGAAAGAAATGTGTAAGGATTAGGCACTACAGGATGAAGAGGGACCACTGAGGAGTTAATGAGCCAGAGGTCTTGAGCCAAGTGATAGATTCCATTAGTTTTTTTAAAAATATTTATTTATTATGTATACAATATTCTGTGTGTGTGTATGCCTACAGGCCAGAAGAGGGCACCAGACCCCATTAAAGATGGTTGTGAGCCACCATGTGGTTGCTGGGAATTGAACTCAGGACCTTTGGAAGAGCAGGCAATGCTCTTAACCTCTGAGCCATCTCTCCAGCCCCTCCATTAGGTTTTTTAACAGCAAGTATATGGGTGTTAAAGGAAGAAGAGGTGGGGCAAAGTAGCTTTTTTCTTAGAAGGTCAGAGATAATAGGCTTAAGTCCCCTAAGGCTCTGGAGAGAGAGGGGGTACTGAGCTTGGATAATGTACTTAGTAAGATCTTGTAATTGGATAATGATGGGGGAGTGGTGTTTAGCAACAGAGGGGTTTTGGGTGTCCCAGATTTGGGGGTCCACCTGAGAGGCTGGTAGAGGAAAAGACACATTGGGGTTGGGAGGTTGGCAGGCTAGAAGGAGGAGGAAGGGAGCTGTTGATGAGTCTGAGGTAAGGTGAATGGGAGGAGCAAACGAAATGGAAGCTCCTACCTTTGCTAAAAAAATCCCTTCCCATAAGAGGTACTAGGCAGGTTGGCATGACTGAAAATGAATGAGTGAGATAAATATCCCTAAAAGCACAGTTAAGTAGTGGGGTCTGCTGAGGTAGATAAGGCTGTTCCCCTACCCCAACAATAGGGAAACTAGAAGGAGAAGTAGGCCCCCAGAATTCCCTCAGTATTGAGTATGTGGCTCCGGTGTCCAAGAGAAAGGAGATGGGCCGTCCTGATACTGTGATATTTACCCATGGCTCCCTGTTACAGATGACGGTTGTGGTCAGGTCAAAGGAGTCCGGGCACCCTCACTGGTCCATGGCCAGACCTAGAAGGTCAACTTGGGAATTTTCTGGGTTTGATGTCTCCATGTGACAATGTGCACAAGGACAATCAACTTCCCAATGTCCTTCCCTATGGCATCTTGGACAAGGTCTCGTGGGACCAAGATGAGGATCAGGACATACTCTGGCCCAGTGACCAGTTCTACAACATTTGAAACATGGGCCTGACAGTTTTCAAGCCCCTGGAGGCAAGGGAGCAGCACAGACATCATGGATCAGGCAGTCTGTTGCCTCGGCCACTCGCGAGGCCATGGCTAGCACGTGACAGTGGTGGTTGTGGGCTTTGCCATTCCTTGCATGGTACACCTTATGAGCCAACTCTAAGACTTCTGCCTGTGGGGTCAAGGGGCCTTTCTCCAAATGTCTAAGTTTAGCCTTAATGTCAGGTAGCACTGAGAAAAAAAAAAGAGTTATGAGTAACTGTCTGCCTTCTGTGGTTTCTGGATCTAAGTTAGTATATTGTAACAGGGCTTTAGTGAGGTGTTCCAAAAATGCAGAAGGATTTTCCTTCGTATCTTGAATGACCTCTGAGAGTTTATTATAATTTACTGGCTTGAGGGCAGCCTTACAGGGACCTGTCAGAAGGCAAGTCAAAAACTGGTCCCTAGCTAAAATTCTACCTGGGGTGTTATAATTCCAGTATGGTTCCTGCTTGGGGACTGCCTCTGCCCCCGGGGGGTGTGTGTTGCATGTGTTTGGTGAACCTCATCTACATGTAGTCTGGCCTGCTCCCAAACTGGCGTGTGCTTTTCAGGAAGTAGGTTATGAGATAGGATCATATAGATATCATGAAAGGAGAGATAGTAGATTGGAATTGCTTTATGAAAGAGGTAGAGCTCAGATAGTAAAAGGCTTGGATATAGGGAAACTCCTTCCGTTTGCCTGTGCACTGACAGTACTTAGAAAGCTCCTGTAGAATATTGGGATCAAAGGTGCCATTGGGTGGCCACTTTAGATTACCATCTAAATTGTAACGAGGCCATTTTTTTGAACAAAGATGAACAAGTGTGGAAATCTGTAAGTAGGGCATTAAGACTTGGTGTTTCAGGGCCTCTAAAAGGCATCCCAGGGAGGAGGCTGGATTGATGGTCTTCGATGGCTTGCTCCTCATAGCTGAAACCATGAAAACCCGCGAGAACAGTGGCACCACAAGGTTTATAGGGGGATGTCTCCCCTCTATTGGTGGGGTGTGGAATGGCAGTGAATACTGCAGGGTTTGTAGATGAGTGCCTAGCACATGTGTACAGGGGGATGATGTAGCAATGTCATACACAGATGACGGAGCTCATGCATGCGCACAGGGGCTCAAGCAGTTGCGTCAGATGTAAGTGATGCAACCATGCCGCACATGGGTCACACAGGGTCCTTTAGGATCCCCCTGGGCCATTAGGCACTTCTGCCTGAGGGCTTGTCCGTACATGTGTGGCTTTAGAACCCAGAAGTATCAGCCATGCTGTGTGACGGAATCATTATAATCACATATACCCATATTGAAAACTTCCTCAAACCCATTGACTTTGGACACTGAACCCCAACAAGTTCTGCTTCTGATCCACTGCTTCTGAGTCCATTTCAGGCTAGTCAAGGGAAGCTGTCTCTAACTGTAGTTAGGTAAGAGGCATGTCTTGGTTTGATACACAGGAAGTATTTCTGGGAAGGTGGTAGTGAATAGAAGGAATGTGTGTGCATGTGTCTGTGTGTGTATCACATATCAGATGATGCAACGTGCATATTGCTAGAGAAGAGGGTGCCAGATCCCCTGGAACTGGAGTTACAGATGATTGTAAACCATCATGTAGGTGTTGGGAAGGTAACTTGGGTTCTCAGCAAGAACCACAAGTACTCTTGGCCACTTAGTCATCGCTCCATCTCTGTGTGCGTATATGTGCATGCGTGTGAGTGTGTGCCTCAACTGAGTAGGTGCCCAAGGAGGTCAAGAAGAGCATGCTTGATCCTTGGAGCTGGAGTCCCAGGTGGTTGTGAGTTGCCTGTTGCAGTGTTGCATTGTACCATATGTGTACCAGGTATAAGTTTACCCTCCTGTATATGTGAGGGGTGGGGCTGTAGATCCTCTAAGGTTTCTATACAGGAATGAGATGGGGAATAATTAATGTTAGGTTGAGGTAGGAGATTTGATGATGAGAGTCCCCTCTCTGTGTTGCTTTTATTGGTGGAAGCAACCTAAGAAAGAGATTGCTTGAGGCTCAGTGTGGCCCCTGGTCGTGGGCAGGCCTTCTCCAGCCTGTCACTGAGGGATTCTGCACCTGGACTGGCTGATTCAAGTGTTTCCTGATTCCCTTTTTCCAACTCTCCAGCTAATGAATATCCACTTTGAGCATCTTGTCCCCATCCCTAGTAGAAAATTTCCCTGTAAAACTTGAGTTTGGGTGAAGATTTACTTAGTTTAAAATAAGTAGCAGTGTTTATTAAAAGTATCAAGGAGTGAGAGGTTAGGCCAATTTTATTTAACACCCTGGGTCAAAATGTTTGGCTTCTTCGATTTCAGCAGCTAGGGAGAAATTCATTTCTTAATGAGGAGTTTTATCAGCTAGGGATTGATATGCAAATCTATGCAAATAACAATTCCTGGGGCCTCTTGAGACAGGGATTTGGTTTTAACAGGATTACCTCACTGGGTCAATTCAGTTGGGTAGAAAAAGTCATTGCAAATGGGATTTTCATATTAGTAAGAACTGCTGTGGCTTGTGGACCAGGCCTTGATGTATCTATTTAAAACTCTCTCAACCTGGCAGCTATTAAACTGCAGATAGAGCCTTGTAGTTGGAACTCAGATTTGCTTATAAAGGTAAGGTATTCATTTGAAAGCCAGAATCTATCCTTTCTTTTCTTTTCTTTCTTTTTTTTTCCTGTTTGTTTTTTAACACAGGGTTTCATTAGACTCAATATGTAGCCCAAGATAACCTAGCACTGATTTTCCTGCCTCGACCTCCCAGTGGTGAGATTATAGGTTTGTGGCATCAGGTTCAGGTGAGAGTCGAAAACCTTAGCTAAAATAATCTCTGCCTTTTCCATGAAAGGGACATCAACCACACCATTCATTTTAAAACCTTTGTTCAAAGCCGGGCGGCGGTGGCGCACACCTTTAATCACAGCACTCGGGAGGCAGAGGCAGGAGGATCTCAGTGAGTTCGAGACCAGCCTGGTCTACAAGAGCTAGTTCCAGGACAGGCCCCAAAGCTATAGAGAAACCCTGTCTCGAAAAAACAAACGAACAAACAAAAACCCCCAAAAGCTATGTTCAAATAATAAAGTATAAGCAAGTGTCTTAATTTCAATTGTAGGAAGTTTACAGAGTACATGATAAGAGTTTTTTGTTTGTTTTTCAAGATTTCAAGACAGGGTTTCTCTGTGTAACCCTGGTTGTCCTGGAACTTGCTCTGTAAACCAGACTGGACTTGAACTCAGAGATTTGCTTCCCTCTGCCTCATGAATGCTGGGATTTTAATTCTTTAGGCGTGTGCCACTACCGCCCAGCTTACTTTCTTATTTTTATTTTTATTTTTTTGAGGCAAAGTCTCACTGTGTAGCCCTGGATGTTATGGAACTAATAGAGAAATACTTTCTTCCACCTCCTGAGTGCTGCAATTAAAGGTGTGATCCACCATTTCTAGAGACTCGCTTACTTAAACAAAACAATTTTTTTTTTTAAAAAGTCTAACATGGTTGCTCCTGCCTATAATCTAGCACCCAGGAGGCAGAGGATGGGGTTTGCTGTGAGTTCCATTCAGCCTGTGCTGCAAAATATATTTACAGATCAGTCTGGTCCAGAGTGAGTCTCTGCTTCCAAAAGGGTTAAAAAAATTGTTTGGGGAAATCAAACCCAGGGTCTTGTGCTTGCAAGCCCAGAATATTTTTGGACTGGTAATGAAGTCTAAATATTTATCCATATTAATAGCATGCCATGTGATACCTTGATATATGTAGACAGTATGTAATATTCAAATCATGCTTAAACCATTTATCTCAACAGTTTTGATTCCTTTATGGAGAAAACGTCCCAAGTCCTTCTTAGAGCTCTTGAGTTCCACAGAAGTGTTAGTGACAGTCACTGGACTGTGCACTGGCACACAGGGCTTTCTGCTTCTCTCTGACTGGAGCTTAGCACCTACTTATCAACCTTTGCTGTCCCTCATCCCATATCCCAAGCTCTGGTTATCACCACTCAACAGTTTCTTTTTTTTTTTTTATGCACCATGGGTTCAGGTGCTGGAGGTGGTCAGAGGTAGTAGATGATCCCTAGGTGCTGGAGTTACAGACATTTGATGTGAGTTCTGGGACCCGAACTCAGGTCCTCTGGAAGAAGAGCAAGTGCTCTCTCTTTTTTTTTTTTTGGCTTCTACATATGAAACAGGCTTCCAGACCTAAGCACAACCGGACGCCATGATAGAAGCACCATCCAGGCCTGGAGACCAAGCACACAGGCATCAGTGGTTCCCGAAACAGGAACAAAGGCTAAGTCACTTGTGGGGATTTGCTCCCTCTCTACGGCTTGTTGCGGGAGGGATGAGGGAGACAGAGCAGGCTCGGGCGACCAGCGTTGAGGTGGAGATCTGGTTTCCGATGGATGTTCACTGGCATATATCATAATTACCCAATCAGTTAAGGTCGTATCAAGTTGCTGTCTAATCAGTCCGGATGACACACAACCCATGCTATGTGAGGGTGTACGACGAGAGGGGAGAACGGACGGACAGCACGTCCAGGCAGTGTCTACAGACAAAGGGCACGACGCAGGCAACACCCTGGGCTTTGGTGCCAAACTAGAGGGTCTCCAGTTAGTTGGGACTCCATTATGAGTCATCTGGTGTTCCAGACTCAGGGCTGCTCAAACAACCAAAGCAGGTGTTGGCGCTTCTTATGTCCCCTCTTTTTTTAGTGACGCTGTCTGAACAGACTGACCAGGATGTGGCTGGGTCTCTAAATGTCAGGTCCCAAAGAGACTAAGGACAAAGCTCTCCTTACCTCTGGCTCTCCCGGCCCTTCTCACCCCGCCTCGTACCCTAAACCTCTCCAGCTCAGAACCTGGGCATCACTTCCCTTTCCCCAGCTTCTGATTCCTGTATAACGCGACCATTTTGGCAATGCACCCTCTTGATTCTTCTCGCTTGCTTGGCTCCTGGTCCTTTCTCTTCTCCTCTCTCTCCTTTTTCTCTTTCTTTCCCTCGCTCTGATCTCATGACCCCTTTCAGTCTGGACCCTTCCAGATGCCTCTCTCTGGCTGTCCTCCCCCTTCTATCTCCAGTAAAACCCTTTTCCTTAACCTTACCAGCAATCCTGTCCACATTTTCCTTCAGTACTAACCTTATGTTTTTTCTTCTGTGGTCCTGTTTCTTGCTAACTGTTCTTGCTAACGGAAGTGTGTCAAACCAGGACATGTTTTTTTGTGCTTGAAGGACCAAGGGCAGTGAGGCTTGGGGCCACATGATTTGGGCAAGTTCAAATGCAGTGGCTAGCAGGTGAGTGAAGACTCCCCAGTTGGCTTTACAGGGGTGTGTGTGTGTGTGTGTGTGTGTGTGTGTGCGCGCGCGCTCCAGTAGGGTCATGCAGTAGGCATTGTTCTGTGCCATCTGATTTTATTCCACACTGGGATCTCAACAGTGTTTCCACAGGGGGAGGGCAGTTTTTCTTTCCTTTTCTCTATTGTCTCTCACTCCTCTGGCTTTTCCAATAGTGTCTTCCCTACAGTGATTATTTCCTGGAAAAAAAAAAAGATACCATGGGCTTGATGAACTGTCAGAGAATTTGCTGTCTGTGGGCTTTGGGTTTTTATATGACATTATCTCACTGAAACATGACAGCTTTTAAAATGTATTCCAATCACACAATATTTTGGTGTTTCTAGGGCTAATAGGCTAGAGATGAGAAAAAGAAAAGGCATGTTGATTTAATTATTATTTACATAATGTATTTTATGAGTCTGGATAGATTATGCGTTGTTGACCTTTAATGAATTTAGGCTTAATTAGATAGTTTCATTGTGTTTAAAGACACAGCATAATTATTTTCTTTCTTTCTTTCTTTCTTTCTTTTTTTTTTTGTTTTTTCGAGACAGGGTTTCTCTGTGTTGCTTTGGAGCCTGTCCTGGAACTAGCTCTTGTAGACCAGGCTGGCCTCGAACTCACAGAGATTCGCCTGCCTCTGCCTCCCGAGTGCTGGGATTAAAGGCGTGCGCCACCACCCCCTGGCTGGAATTTCTTTTCAACTGTTTTTTGCTTTAAAGTTTGCAGGAATCTGATCTCACAGAAGTATGGTGCTACTAAATAGCTTAATTTCCTAGGATACACCGAAGTGGTTTTTGCTTCAGTGAAGACCTGTTTTTCCAAAAGAGTTAAACTTGGTGACCTGAAATGGGACTTTTCCGATAGCCCTTTGCCGTCAGACTCTGGGTCATTTTAGAACAAAGTATTGAGCAACTAAGGCTCAGCCCCCTGGTGTTGGATCATGGAAATTCAGGCTAATTTATGACGGGCAACTGTGTTTGGGGCTGGGGAGATAACACTGGTTAAGAGCATTTGCTGCTCTTGCAGAGGATTGGAGTTTGGTTCCCAGGATGTATATAGGGTGACTCACAACTGCCTGGGGCTCCAGTTCCAGGAGATTGGATACTTTCTTCTGGCCTCTGAGGGACCAGACACTTTTGTGGTGTACATGCGTGTAGGCGTTCGTGCGTACACATAGAATTAAAGATAAATAAATAAATCCTGCAGAGAGGTCCTTGTTCTATGAGTCCAGGCTGGGGAATCTGGAAGGAGGAGGAGGTGACCCGCTGGGCTCCAGATGCTCCACTCTTGTGGGCTTCCACAGTTTTCAGGGCAGAACCAGAGAACTACAAGTTTCTTGATCCAAACCAGTGCTTTCAGGTGCTTTAAAAAGAAAAGCATCCAGACTATGATACCTGAGTATAAGCAGATGAAATCCAAGAGCAACTGTCTTATAATCATTCATTTGTATAACTGGATTTTAGTTATATAAAATATATATCTAGCTAGGCAGTGGTGGCACAGGCCTTTAATCCCAGCACTTGGGAGGCAGAGGCAGGTGGATCTCTGTGAGTTTGAGGCCAGCCTGGTCTACAGTATGAGTTCCAGGACAGTCAAAGCTACACACAAAGGAACCCTGTCTTGAAAAAACTATATATATGTATACTACAGGTCTCTCTCTCTCTCTCTCTCTCTCTCTCTCTCTATATATATATATATATATATATATATATATATACCTGTATATGTATATCTGTAGAAACTATCCTCAAAGAACTATTTAAACCATGGTAGAGTTGTATATTACACACACACACACACACACACACACACACACACACACAGAGGCACACACGGGTACACATGCTATTTTTGTTTTTTATTTACTTTTGAGACACAGCCTCATATAGGTTAGAGTAGCCTTCAGCTCACTGTATAGCTGAGGCTGGCCTTCAACTCCTGATCTTATTGCCTCTACTTCTCAAGTGCTGGGATTACAGGCATGTGTCACATGCCTGGTTATATTATATATTTTAATGGTAATTAAATGTTTGTTTGCATAAAAAAACCAACAGCTCTGCTTCCTGGTGTAATGAGATGTGACCAAGTAGCAGTTGCTGGTCCCCATTACACAGGACAGTTTCCACTACAGTTTCTTCACCACAGTAGACTGTATCCCCTCCAACCAGGAGCCAAAGTGGTGCAGGAGGTCCTTCCTTCTTTGTGTTGCTTTCATTGGTTAATAAAGAAACTGCTTTGGGTCTGTTGATAGAGCAGAACTTAGGTAGGCAGGGAAAACTAAATGGCATGGTAGGAGAAAGAAGGGCAGAGAGAGAGCCACCATGGAACTGCCAGAGATAGATGCTGGGAATTTTCCCTGGTAAGCCACTGCCAGGTGGTAATACACAGATTAATAGAAATGGGTTAAATTAATATGTAGGAGTTGGCCAGTTAGAGGTTAGAGCTAATGGGCCAAGCAGTGATTTAATTAATACAGTTTCTGTGTGGTTATTTCGGGGATAAGCTAGCCGGGTGGCTGGGAGCCGTTCAGCTGGGACGAACAAGCAGGCCCTCCTTGCAACACCAAAGTAAACCTATTCTCTCTGAAACTGCTGGAAAACATTTCCCTATGTTGGACTGGATACAGGCCTAGAGGCTACTTCACCTGGGGCCAAAGAAGGCCAGGCTACACACGGAGCTGGCAGCAGAACATGGCATGATCATCCACAGGGGGTTGGGAGTGTAGGAATACAGAATGCCAGAGCGAGGGGGCTGTTAGAGGATTGTGCCAAAGTTCCAGAAAGGTGCTGAGGCTGGGCAACATGTGGCAGGGCCAGATTTCCTACATGGATGACCCAAGAGGAACTCAGGAGATCTCAGGATACTAGAGATGCCAGAAATGTGGGATGTCTGTCAAGGACAGCTGCATGGAGTCGGAGGGTGGAGCTGACCAAATCGTCTGGAGTCCAGACAATGCCACCTAGAGCCCCAGGTGCCAAACATGGAATGGTGGGTTTTGTGGTTTCCCTGCTGGATCAGATCTTACTTTGATCTGATCTTTTGCGATCTATTCCTCTCATTTGGAGTGGGAATGTCCATTCTGCTCTATTGCATATTGGGAGTATTTACTTCATTTAAAATATAATTGTTTTCATGGGTATGTGTGTTCCTGAGTGTATGTATGTGTAACACATGTATACAGGATCCTAAGGAAGTCAGAAGGCATCGGATTCCCTGGGACTGGAGTTATAGCGCAGTTGTGAGCCACCTCGTGGGGACTGGGAACTGAACCCTACGTCCTCTACAAGAGCAGTTAGTACTCTTAACTACTAAGCAGTCTCTTTAGCTCCTCCCTCACCCTCTCTTTCTCTCTCTTTTTTTAAAAATATTTATTTATTTATTTATTATGTATACAATATTCTGTCTGTGTGTATGTCTGCAGGCCAGAAGAGGGCACCAGACCCCATTACAGATGGTTATGAGCCACCATGTGGTTGCTGGGAATTGAACTCAGGACCTTTGGAAGAACAGGCAATGTTCTTAACCTCTGAGCCATCTCTCCAGCCCCTCTTTCTCTCTCTCTTAAATTATTTTTTTTTTTAATTTTTACAGGGGTGCATAGTTAAGAGATTGGCTTGAGTCTCAGAAGAGACCCTGAACTTGGGACAGTGTGAGAACTGTGAGACTATGGGATGCTTTTTCTGGGAGGTGGTGGAATCTCTAGGAGGTGGAGCCTAGGGGCAGGAAATGGTTTGATGGGGAGTGGGACTTGAAGTTCACAGCTGGGGTCTACTTCCTGTCCCATTAATGCTTCCTGGTCCATTGGAATGTGACTGAGTAACTGCCATGTGATTTAATCACAGCTGCCTGTCACTATCGTTCCCTTCTAAGATGGTTCTATCCTCTTAAACCATGAGCCAGAATAACCCTGTACTAACCAATTTAATAAGCAGTGGAGGAAAGGGGGCGTGGTAATGTCTGCCTGTAATCACCAGCGTGTGGGAGGCTGAGGCGTGACTGGGAGATTGAGGCCAGTGCGGGAGATTAGTAGGAGAGGCTGCAGCTCAGTAGTAGAGCACCTGCTTAACAAGTATAAGGTCCTGGGTTCGATTCTCAGCACTACATACAAAGGCAACAAACCCGATGTTTCTGTGTTCTATGTTCTTGTTCATAGTTCAGCATCCAAACTTGGGGTTTCCTTTGCAACCCCGTGGCAAGAAGCTGAGAGTGGGCTCCCGCGGAGACCTGTGGGTGAACTCGGAAGCAGAGGCTCCTTCAGCTCCGGCCCCCAATCCTGCCTGAAACCTTGATAGTCGCCTTCTGAGAGGTTCCGAGGCAGGACCAGCTAAACCAGGCTCAGTGAGTCAGTCAGCTTTCTGTAGCCTTGACAAAATACTGAAGATGAATGACTTAAAAAGAGAAAAGGTTGACTTCGGCTCCTGGTTTCAGTCCACAGTTGCTCGGCTCAGTGCTCAGTTGGTTTATCACGGTAGGAGCTCAGGATGGAGTGGGGGGCAGGTCCCTTCCCTCACATGAGTGGGGAAGCAAAGAGACAGGGAATGGCTTGGGCCCCAGTATCTCCTGACCCCTCTCTCCAGGCCCCTACCCTGGAAAGGCTCCACCACCTCCGGTCTGTTCAGCTTGCACTTGCGGCTTGCTGGCTGCACAGCCCGAGGCAAGTTCATTGCAGTAGGAACTGGCTTTTGTCTCCTCTCTGTCTTGGGAATACCTTAGGCAATTTTTTAACTTGCTTGTGGATGCATCCCAGGGACAGGTTTTAGTTGGTGGCCTCTGAGCAGAAACGCCACTGGACCCCTATGGTTGGAATGATTAAGAACTGTGGGCTTTCTCCGTTTCTCTACCTAAACCTTCCCTGGAAGCCGAGGGTGAAGGGGCTGACACAGGTACAGAGTTGCAGTGTGGAGAGAATTTGGCTCTCTGCCTAACTGACCACTAGAGGGAGCCCTCCTCACTTTCTGGACAAGGCTTCAGAAACGTAAACCTTTTGCTTGCTAAGTGGTGAGATTTTTGTTACAGCAATGTCCCTACTCTGTGATACCCACTCTCTGAATTGTGGGAGCCTTAGCTGTGGCTACCTTTGGCTGCCTGGCCAGTTAAATGAAGGAGCTTGATGTATAGCACTGGTGTGGGGTAATGACCCAGGGGTTGTCAGCTATTTTTCTTACGTGAGCATGGACACTCGTTAGAAGAGAACGCAGATTTATTTGTGCCAGCGAGAGTGGGACCGCCGTTCTCACACCATCGCCAGGATTTGCCAGTGTGCCAGGCGCCTGACTGGACCAGTCTCTGTTGTGAGGATGCGGGATTCGGTGCTTCTCGTCCTGAGACCAGTATTATCAGCCCCAGTGAGCAGCACAGCCGCTGAAGTCATGAGAAGTTACTGACAGAGCAAAGGGCAGACTTTAAACTCTTGGCGTGTCAAAACCGACTCCATGCATTTTTAGAAAAAGTGACACTTAAGCCGGGCGGTGGTGGCGCACGCCTTTAATCCCAGCACTTGGGAGGCAGAGGCAGGTGGATCTCTGTGAGTTCGAGACCAGCCTGGTCTACAAGAGCTAGTTCCAGGACAGGCTCCAAAGCTACAGAGAAACCCTGTCTCAAAAACAAACAAACAAAAAACAAAAAAAAAAGAAAGAAAAGAAAAAGTGACACTTAAGAAAACCCTACAACGTCCATATACTTTCTTTCTTCCCAAGGAAGCATCGCTTTTTCCTTTTGCGAGGCATTCTCTCCATGATATAAGGATCTGCCTGCATGCATTAATCCTTTGGCTGATGCTCAATTCCAGAAGTGGAAGGCTGGTCTTCCTTCGCTGTCCCAGGGTCCCGTGCCTGTCGGTTCTGTTTGAACCCTGCAGGCTCTGTGTGAAGCTGTGCGGTGGAAAAACGGGCTGGGAACCCAGCCCATGTTCCAGCCTTTATCTAGCCCCATCAGTACAGGATTTCTTGAGGGTACAGGGACAATTTAAAGCACTTTCAAAGACAATAAAAATTGTTGAGAGACTATAACTCTGAAGTGATCTTCTCCCCTTTCCCTGTGGAATATGCTAGAAGCACATTCCATTTCTTTATTTCTTTGTGGAGTAGAACAATATTTTTGCAATTGTTTGCAGTTTCAGAAGAATTAGAAAAGTTTCAGCTTCTAGGTGTTGCTATTTAAAAATCCAGGTACAGGAGTGCTGGAGAGATCCGCCTACCTCCAGCTCAATTCTTGATCCTCCGGTCTCAGTTTCTCTAGTTCCCAGATTACACACTCAGTTTAGATGGTAAACTTTATAACTTTTTGGTTATTTAAAAATAGTGGGATCGGATGGAAATAGCCCTATGGGTGGGGTTTTAGGAATTGACACAAGATGGCGCCAGAGAGCTGATGTGGAGATGGATGGGGTCCAGAGCTGAGAAAGTCCCCGAATAAAAGGGGCCTGGGAGCATCCTCATGGGTACGTGCATGCCTCTGTGTGTGTGTGTGTGTGTTTGAGTGTGTGTGAAACACATCAGCTTCCAGACTTGCAACATGCTTCCCACAAACTTTGCCACCAGGACACCATCCTCAATACAGTGGGTATTGCTGGGCATGGTGATGCACCCCTGTCATCAGGTTGGTTGGTAGAGATGGAAGAGGATCAGGAGTTGAAGGTCATTATGGACTGCATTTCAAGTTTGAGATCAGACTAGATACATGAGACCTTGTCTCAAAAAATAACAATCAAGCTGGTTGTGATGGCACACTCCAGTGGCATTTGCTGAAGGAGGAGGAGGCAGGAGGATCACTGATGGAAGCAGATGCAGAGATCCACAGCCAAGCACTGGGCCATGTTGAGGAAATCCGGGTGAAGAGATGGAGGAGGAATTGTATGAGCCAGGTGGGTCAAGGTTATGACAGGGAAACCCATAAAGACACCTGACCCGAGCTCGTGAGAGCTCACAGACTCTGGACTTAGCAACAGCTGGGGAGCCTGCATAACACGGACCCAGACCTTCTGTATGTGTGTGACAGTTGTGTAGCTTGGTATGTTTGTGGGGCCCCTAGCAGTGGGATCAGGGCCTGTCCCGGGTGCTTGAACTGGCTTCTGGGAACCCATTCCCCATGCTGGGTTGCTTTGCCCAGTTGATGCAGGGGGAAGAGCTTGGTCCTCCCTCAAGTTGATGTACCATGCTTTGTTGACTCCGTGGAAGACCTGCCCCTTTCTGAATGGAGATGGAGGAGTGGATAGGGAGGGGTAGATGGAAGGTGTGGGAGGAAACAGGAGGAGAAGAGGGAGGGGCAACTGTGGTTGGTATGTAGAATAAATGAAAACATTTAATTAATAAAAACAAAACAAAGACCACAGGTTCACAGGTCCACCGCTCCAGCCTGCTCCTGAAAGAGCTTGGTCAGCAGGACCTCTGGTCAGCAGGGTGTCTGAGGAATGGGTGGGAGCCCATTGTGAAGGAGCGTCTGCTGAAGGTGGTTGGGGAGACACACATATTAGGGAAGGCAGAGCCAGGAGGCAAACACAGGGCAGCTACGGACTTCATCATACCCGGCGTTAGCAACTTGTTGCTTCTTTTTGTGCCAAGCTTTCAGTTAAAGAATAATAAAATTAGTCAGAAAGTGGTGATCTACACCTGTAATCCCAGCACTCGGGAGGCAGAGGCAGGTGGATCTCTGAATTCCAGGACAGCCAGGGCTACACAGAGAAACCTTGTCTTGAAACCCACGTCCCCACAAGACAGAAGAATAAGAAAGTTGGTAAGAATATGGTAAGCATGAACACCACCATCATGAACATTTGTTTTCCATTGCTAAGGATGGAGTCTTGGTTTAGCGTGTCCTACCACGGAACTACATATCAGCACCATCATGTCTGGCTATTGTTTTGGGAGATAGTGTCTCATGTATCCCAGGCTGGCCTTAAACTCACTATATAGTCCAAGCTGATCTTGAACCCCTGACCCCCCCTATAAACACAGGAGGTTGTGTGGAGGAAAGGAGCTATCTCATGCTCCATGATGTAGCTTTGCCTTTTACAGCTTGGATAGAGAAAGAGCTATCTCATGCTCCACGATGTAGCTTTGCCTTTTACAGCTTGGATAGAGAAAGAGCTATCTCATGCTCCACGATGTAGCTTTGCCTTTTACAGCTTGGATAGAGAAAGAAGCTTTGTTGTAAGATGGGAGAGATGGTGGCTTATGTAATCCAGGCTGGCCTTGAACTCCTGATCCTCCTGCCTCCATCTCTAAAGTGTGGTGACTATTGTGATCCACCAAACTCAGTGTACTGGCTGGCTTTGTGTATCAACTTGACACAGGTTAGGGTCATCGGAAGAAGGAGCCCCAGCTGAGGAAATGCCTAGATGAGATCCAGCTGTAAGGCATTTTCTCATTTCGTGAACAATGGGAGGATGGCCCAGCCCATGGTGGGTGGTGCTATCATCCCTGGGCAGGTGGTCCTGGGTTCTGTAAGAAAGCAGGATGAACAAGTCAGGGCAAGCAAGCCAGTAAGGAGCACTCCTCCATGGCCTCTGCATCAGCCCTGCCTCCAGGATCCTGCCCTGTTTGAGTTACTGTCCTGACTTCCTTCAGTGATGAACAGCAACGCTGAAGTGTAAGCCAAATAAACCCTTTCCTCCCCAACTTGCCGTTTGTTCAAGGTATGTTTGCCAAAGCAGTAGAAACCATAGTTATGACTCTCAGCATTTTTAAAAAAAAATATATATATATAGACTACAGCAAGTTCATGGAGGAGTCAGGAAGCCTGGGAGGGGAGAGGTCAAGGCTGGACACAGAGCCTTTTCCTTCCAAAGGGTCAGATACCTTTCAGGATGATTGGCTTTGGCTGTCAACCAGGTTTCTATTTACTGGCAGGACCAGTTCCTAAGGGAAGAGATGGTATCTCGATTGGGTAGTTAGGGAGCCCAGAAAGAGCCCTGCTCACTGGAGGCTCCAGCTGGGGACGCTCAGCTCACTGGATGGGTAGGAGGGAGTGAGTGCTGAAAAGGAGGAAGAGCGGAGAGGCCAGGGATGGCATCTGGAGCTGCCTGGGGAGGTGATGGGTAACCTCCCTGGTCGGGGAGACTGAAGGACCACTTTGCCTCTCTGTCTTTTGACTCTCATCAATTGCAAGAAGAATGAGAGGAAGGGTTGAAGCAATGATTGACTCACCGACTGAGACCTCCTGACCAGGCTGGCTGTTTGCCCATCTGAGCCCAGGAATGAGACAGCTAGCCTTGGCTCATGTTGGGAGAGGGAGGATCTAGGCAAGGCTGGCCAAGAGGACGGCCTGGAGGAGGTGATGCAGGGGTTAGATCCTGGAGGGATGAATAGGATTGGCTAGATGAACTACGAAACAAGGGACAGGGTGGGCAATGCCGTGGGAGATTCTGAGACGCTCCCAAAGTTCTATAGGTAGAGTGTAAGGTTGCCTGTGTTGGTCCTAGAAGCATTTGGTTGAAATTGGAGAGAGAAGCAGGGGCTGGGTTGCATTGGTCCTGCGCATCTTATCAGCCTTGCCAGGGGGTTTGGGTATTACCTTGAAGTCAAGGGGGATCTGCTGAAGGATTTGAAACAGGATGGGCAATGAGTTGGATTGTGGCTTTCCACAAACAAGGAGAGTGAGAGAGAGGGTGGGGCTTGAGTCTATACAGAAATGGCCTTCCTCCAGACCAGCCCGACTGTGTTCCGGGCAAGAATGGAGGTCAGCGCTAAAACTGTGGAACTAGGGAGGAATGGAAAAATACCTTTTCCACAGCTCTGGGGGCATCTCTCCTGTGGACCACTGTGTGAAGAATACACCCTTAAAATCACTCAGTGCGCATCCCGATGTCCTCTGCTATCTCAGAGAGGATTAAGTGGGTGAACGATAGCGGTTTGTTTGACTGACGGCAAAGAAAACTTCAAGTGCTGGGAAGAGGGCTCAGTCAAAGTTCTTGCCCTGCCAGCAGGAATACCCAAGTTTGACCATCAGTGTAAAAGCCAGGTGTGGGCTGGGGAGATGGCTCAGTGGTTAAGAGCACTGACTGTTCTTCTAGAGGACCGGGGTTCAATTCCCAGCACCCACATGGCAGCTCACAACTGTCTGAAGATCCAGTAGCAGGGGATCTGAACCTTCACACCAATGCACATAAAATAAAGTTAAATAAACCATAAAAAAATATATATATATATATAAAAAAGGGGCTGGAGAGATGGCTCAGCGGTTAAGAGCACTGCCTGCTCTTCCAAATGTCCTGAGTTCAATTCCCAGCAACCACATGGTGGCTCACAACCATCTGTAATGAGGTCTAGTGCCCTCTTCTGGTCTGCAGGCACACATGTGGACAGAATATCATATACATAATAAATAAATAAATATAAAAAAAAAGCCAGGTGTGGTGGCGTGTGCTTACAATCTCAGTGCCGAGGAGGCAGAGGTGGGTGGCCCTTTGGGGTTCCTTGGCCAGCAACACTAGCTACCTAGTGTCGAGTTCCAGACCAATGAAAAACATTATCTCAAAAACATGAAAACAAAAACAAAAAACCCAGGGTGGTGGCTCAGTTAGTGAAGTGCCTGTCACACAAGAGTGAGGACATGAGTTTGGATCTGAAGCACCCATTCGGAAGCCAGACACAGTGGTGTATATCTGAAACTCTTGGACTAAGGCGGGGGAGGGGTGTGGAGCCTACGAGTTTGCCAGTCTAGCCGAGTGGTGAGCCCCAGGTTTAGTGAGAGACACTGTCTCAAATATTGAGCTGGAGACTAGATTAAGAGATATTGTTGACCTTCACCCTGTTAGAGAACACAAGAAGCAACAGCTTTGGTGAGGCCTTGGCTGGGAGAAATGGGGAAAGGAGAGGGCGTGGAGAGCAGTGTGGGTATTGGCACAGACTCTCTAGAGCAGGAGTTCTCTGCTGTCTGCTCACCTCCAAGCACCTAGTTTTCTTGGTGGCACTTGGAGGTCTCTCTCTCTTTTTCCTGCAGCACTTTCAGTTTTCTTTACACAGTGACATGTTGCTGGGGCCTCATCTCACTGAACAGTAGAAAACCAAAATTTGTCATTTCTTAAATTGAGTACAAAAAACCCCCTTACATAAATTAGAAGAATGAACACATTTACAGGTGTCAATGAAGACATTCCCAACTCAAGGCAAATATTGCTTTCATTGGTTAAATGTAACAACCTATGGTGGTCAGGAGGGAAACACCAGAACGGAAACTGGGTCCTAAGGCTCCGACTTTCCCACCCTGTCAGACCGGCAAGACGGACGTGGTAACTGGTTCAGGGACCCTTGCCTGCCTGGAGAAATCCTGGAAGTCAGCAGTCAGTTCATAACCTGCACAGATCACCACATGGTGCTCACAAAGATCCACCAGGCTGGGGATTTCTCTTCTACAGCATGTTCTCCCCAGCCACCAAGTGACCGAGCCACATGACTAGGGACTAAATCAAGATCTGCACAGGGCATTAAACACATAGCAAGGGAACAGTTAACTTGAATATAAGGTCAAAAATCAGCAACAAGTTCTATAGTCCAGTGCTGATATTGGAGACAAGCTTCAAGGACAAATTTCTTTTCAAAGGCTTATTCCAGTTTCATGAGGCCAGCATGAGGTGTGTACGTTTGCCAGGGCAAATTGATACTTCAGAATCAGCTCATGCCCGGCACCTGCTCAGTCCATCTAGAAGCATTTATGGTGGATGGTGGAGGGCCTGACTCGGCACACTCCTGCTTGCTGATCCACATCTGCTGGAGGTGGACAGTGAGCCCAGAATGGAACAGCCAATCCAGACTGAGTACTTGCACTCAGGGGGAGTGATGATCCTAGTTTTCATTGTGCTGGGTAATAGGGCTGTGACCTCCTTCTGCATCCTGGCAGCAATGCCTGGATACATGGTGGTACCACCAGCAGCACCGTGTTGGCATACAGGCCCTTGAGGATGTCCACATCACACTTCATGATGGAGTGGAAGGTGGTCCCATGGATGGGAAGGAAGGCTGGAAGAGCGCCTCTGGACACCAGAATCGCTTGTTGCCAATGGTGATCACCTACCCATCAGGCAGCTCATAGCTTTTCTCCAAGGAAGAGGATGATGTGGCAGTAGTCATTTCTTGCTCAAAATCCAGGGCAATATAGCATAACTTCTCCTTAATGTTACATACAATTTCCCGCTCAGCCATGGTGGTGAAGCTGTAGCCCTGCTCAGCCAGGATCTTCATGAAGTAGTCTGCCATGTCCCAGCCAGGCAGGTCCAGATGCAAGGTGGCATAGGGAAGGGCACAGCCCTCGTTGATGGGTACTGTATGTATGACCCCATCACCAGAGTCCATGACAATGCCAGTGGTGTACCCAGATGCATGCAAGGACAGCATTGCCTTGATGGCTAAGTACATGGCTGGGATATTAAAGGTTTCAAACATTATCTGCATCATCTTCTCTCTGTTAGCTTTGGGGTCCGGGGGGACCTTGGTCAGAAGTATCGGGTGCTCCTCAGGGGCCACACGCAGTTCACTGTAGAAGGTGTGATGCCAGATCTTCTCCATGTCATCCCAGATGGTGACAATACTGTGCTTGAGGGGATACTTCAGGGTCAGGATACCTCCCTTGCTCTGGGCCTGGTCACCCACGTAGGAGTCTTTCTGGCCCATGCCCACCATGACACCCTGGTGTGGGATGTCCTTCTGTATATGTGTTGCTTTTATTGGTTAATGAATAAAGCTGTTTCGGCCAGAGGCTTAGCAGAATAGAGCTAGGCAGGAAAACTAAACTGAATGCTGGGAGAAAGAAGGTGGAATCGAAGAGAAGCCATGTAGCTGCTGGTGGAGACACACCACTGGAACCTTGCTGGTAGGCCACGAACCTCATGGTAAAATATAAAATAATGGAAATGGGTTAATTTAAGATATAAGAGCTAGCTAACAATATGCTTAAGCTGTTGGCCAAACAGCATTGCAAATAATATAGTTTCTGAGTGATTATTTCATGGTCTGGGCAGCCAGGAACAAATAAGCCCCCTCCTACTACAATGCCCTGGTGTTGGGGGTGCCCAACAATCGATGGGAATAAGGTCCTAGGGGCATCGTTGCCAACAAAGCAACCTTTGCACATGCCAGAGCCATTGTCAATGACAAGTGCGGCAATTTCTTCTTCCATTGCAATCAGCAAAGGACAGGGAGACGCAGCAGTGGAAAGACTCGCAGAGTAACCTGATGGCGAGTGTCTTGGTGGTCTCTTATAGTCACTCTTAGACCTTGTCTAGGCTTAAGAAAATTATGATTAGGGTTAGATGAGAGGCTCTGGGGCCGGGAGCTATCAACAAGAGTGAATATCACAAAACCTCATAGGACACTCTGTTCTTTCCATGGCCATGCTAAACAGTATACACAAGAGCAATGCTAACTTTGGGGAGGGGGTCACACTTTTTCAGAATAAGTATATGGAAAGGAAATCCCCCAAACACCTGGGCCTTATAAATGAATTCAAGTCAGATGTAGTTAGCTTCCCTTGGTGTGTAGTTAGAGGTCTAGAGGAACTGGGATGAACTGCCTGATGTGGTCCTGGATGTGCCTGCCTACCTGAAAGAAATGTATCTGAATACTGAGAGAAAATGTATCTGGTTTCCACGTAGGGAGGTGGAGCCTTACATTCTGCACTTTCCCCAGGGTCTATGCTCATCTTCCTTGCAGGGAACATTAAAGAACATCCATAAAAGACACGCTGCAAATTTTGTAGGCTGTAAAACTCACAGATGAATTTTCCCTTCTTATTTTATGAACATGTCTTTTTTTTAAAGATTTATTTATTTATTATGTATACAGTGTTCCTGCATGCATTCCTGCCAGAAGAGGACACCAGATCTCATTGCAGATGGGTGTGAGCCATCATGTGGTTACTGAGAATTGAACTCAGAACCTCTGGAAGAACAGTCAGTGCTCTTAACCTCTGAGCCATCTCTCCAGGCCCGAGCATGGGTTTTAAAGCCTTCACTGTGCCAGGCCACCCCTCCCCTGCACATGATCTTCCTCTTCAAGTTATGAATTGTTTTGTGAGCTCAGCTGGAAGATCTCCAATGACACACAGTGATTTAACATCTGGAACTGGTAGAGGACAGTGTTCCCTTCCCCCTGTAGATAGCAGATGTACGATGTCCCTGCTTCTTCTGAAGGTAGCATGATCTATGTGGAAGCTGAATGAGAATTCCAAGCAGGCAGGAGCTCTTGTGGTTCCCAACAATATCCAAAGACTTCAAGTGTCAAGAAAGACAGATAAAATGAAGATGTTTAATTTGCAGGTCCAAGTCCACATTGCACATCCTTCATCTGAAAATTTGGAATCTTGAATATTCTAACATTCTAGACTTTGAGCCATGAATGACATAATTTACGTGTGGAAAATTCCACTCTTGACCTAATGTGATGGGTTGTGGTAAATGCAGGCACACTAATAAGATGATATGAAATCCCCTTGAGACCATGTGTATACAAGGTGTATATGAACTGGAAATGAATTTTGTGTTTAGACTTGGGTCTCATTCCCAAGATATCCCGTTATGCATATATAAGTCTTCAAAAATGTAAAAAAAAAACCCAACACAAAACTTTGTTTGTTCTTCTGATTCCAAGTATTTGGAGAAAAGATATTCAGCTTATGTCACCAAGAGACTCCAGTCAGAGGAAGGGAGGGTGAGCAATCATGGTTTCTGGGGTAGAGGTTAGTGGAGGAGAGGCCACCTAGCATGTGTGAGGCCCTCCATATACAAAACAGAAACCAAAACAAACCAATCCCAAACCACCCAAGTCACCATCACAAAGAGCAAAATCCAGATGTCAGAGCTGGACAAAGCCTTCAAACTCATCTAATCCAGTTTATAAAATCTACACTTTGGCCATCAGGACCAAGATCATGTTTGTGTCTTTAGTAAATGATCTCCAGGGAACTCTGATGCTGAGAACAATTTTCTTTTTTCTCTCCCTGGTCCCCCATGTAGCTAAAACCAGCTTCATACTCAGGGTGATCCTCCTGCCTCTGCCTCTTAAGTACTAAAACTGCAGGCGTGAGCTACCATGCTGGGCTAAAAATAATTCCTTAATTTAAAAAAGCAAAGTTGCTTTTTAAAAGTAGGCCAGTTAAATGAGACCCATTTATTGCCTAATAATAGCTCTAAAGTTTTCTCCTGCCCTAAATTAGGAAACCTCATTAAAGAACAGGCCTTTTGTTACTAAGGATCTGCAGAGGACTGCCTGGTCACTCTTGCCTCTGAAGACAGCGGCTTAGTCCCAGGCTCAGGCAGTGGTTTTTGGGCCTTCTCTGGGTCTGGGAGAGATTAGAGTCACTATGAGATGCTCTTTGTGTAGCTCCCCAACTCAATTGGACATCACTTCAGCTTTTCTGGAAGGTTAAAGAGGCTACTGCATGTATTCCTCATTACCCCTGGTGCTTGAATGAGCCTAGATTCATTCATTCATTCATCTAGCGAGGGCAGACTGTCAGAAGTGAGTTGAATGAGGAGCTGTTCAGATAGCTCATTGTGCGAGGGGGCTTGCTCCCACGCCTGACAAACTGAGTTCAATTCCTGGGACTCATATGGTGGAAGGAAAGCCAATTCCTGCAAGTTATTCTCTCTCTCTGTCTCTCTGTGTTTCTGTGTCTCTGTCTCTCTCTGTCTCTGTCTGTCTGTCTCTCAGGAAAACTCACACTAGAGAGATAAATGTTAGTAGAAATAAGGCAGATTAAAAACCATCTACTTGCTGAGAGTAATGGCACAAGGCAGTAAATGCCGGTGGACACAAAGGTCAGGAGTTCAAGGTCATCCTCTGCTACACAGCACATTTAAGATCAGACTGGGCTAAATGAGGCTGTTCCATAACCAGTCAACCAACAGGAAACAAAAGCAACACAGATGTGAGGGTGCTTTGGCCACAAAACTTGTCATCTTATTGGTCACCAGGCAGGTGTCCCCTTCCTCGTTCACTACTCTGGGTGTCCGACCCGAAGCAGCAGGCTGGGCTGAAGGAAACAGCCTTCCGTGGCGGTAGAGGAGGGGGTGATCTTTGGTCAAGGCTCTAGAGCAGCTGTGCTTGCCTGCTGGATCGTCTGGCCCCACAGAAAAGCCCCAGCAAGCACCACTTCCAAAAGAGGAAACAATAAAATAAACAATAAACCCCAGCATTTCTGAAAAAGTGTCTCTCCGAGGAAGATGCACTCCAGAATCCCCAGCAAATGATAGGCTTGGGAGCCTCGCTTCCCTTCCAGGGCAAAGCTGGCCTTTCTTCTTCTGTCAGAGAATTCATATCTCAGGAACGAAATGCCCAGTCACATTCTGCCCGCCAGGCATGGTGTCAGAGTTGGAGCAACCTTCTCTTTCTCGCTACGGGCATTTGCTTTGGACCAGAAGGCAGACCTTTCTGTCAGCACCCGCAGTACTGTTTGTTTTTGTTTCTTGATAGACGCGGTGCAGAAGCTGCGCAGTGTCCGTTAGGTCTTGAGCCTGGGCTCGATGTGCCCCTCAGCAGAGGCTCCCTGGCGGCACTTGGAGTTTCCCCAGAAAACAGCTAAGGGAGGAAGTAGAGGAAGTAGGACAGGGAGGCCCCAAAAAGGGTGCCATGAAGCCAGCTGTCAGCACCGGCAGTAGAAGGTTGACTCTGTGGGAAACCTTCAGAGGAAACCACACTGTGGGGGTGTGGTAGGGAGTGAGTGATCCCACTGAGGGGTATTTACATGGCAGTTGTACCCCACCTTTAGATCTGAAATGTGGAGTAGTCTTACAACGGATACTAGGCAGCCTTGACTCTCAGGGTTTGGTTGAGAGCGGATTGTATGCTTGCTGGTCTTCTGGGGCTTTGAGATGCCCCAGTCAGAGAGGAAACTGCTGGCAGTTGGCACACTGGCCCACAGGAATGCGGACAGGGCAGGGGTGGAAGCTCCTCCCGGCGGCCTCATGAGATGGTTGCTTAATGTGTATTGCTCCGCAATTAAAAACAGCACAGTTAAAAATAGAGGTCAGGACCCAGCGATACAGGCTTGTAATTCCAACTATTTAGGAGGCTGAGGCAGGGGGACTGCAAGTTCAAGGGCATTCTTCAGAGTGAGTTTCAGGCTAGCCTGGGCAAGGTAGTGAAACCTGGTCTCAAAATAAAAATAGGAAAATGGCTATGGATACAGCTCAGCAGTAGAATGCTTGCTTAGCATGTATAAAGCCTATACTCCTTCTGTAGTGAAACACACACACACAGAGTAAGGGGAGAGGGAGAGAGAAGGAGAGAGAGAAAAAGAGAGAGAATAAACACTGGTAGTGCCCTTCAGAACAGAAGGCTCAAGGGAAAACAGTAGCTCACGATGAGATTTGATTTGGTTCCATCTGTACACCCATGACAGACATCTGCCAGACAATGCTGTTCATTGTCTTCCATCCTCAAAGCCTCGGGTTTGATCTCAAACATTGAAAAAACAGAAACAAACCAACTGACCAACCATAGAAGAAAGGGTTGGTGACCTGAGATCGGATCCCTAGAACCCATGAGAAAAGCCAGGCACAATATGTGCCTCTGTCACCCAACACTGAGGGGGCAGAGATAGGACGCTTCTCAGGGCTTGCTGGCTGCCGTGAGACCCCACTTTAAAAATAAGGTGAGTGGCTGGGTGGGCGGCCTTTAAGCTCAGAAATCTCAGAATTTAGGAGGCAGAGTCAGGCAGATATCTGAATTCGAGGCTAGCCTGGCCTACAGAGCCAGTTCAAGGTCAGCCAGGGCTACACAAAGAAACTGTATCTCAACAACAACAAAAACAAAAAAGAAACCCAAAATCCCCCTAAACAAACAACCCCTAAGACCCCAAAACAAAAAATAAGAATGTTTGTGTGCGTATGCACAAATATATAAAAAAGTACAACCTGATGAATCCATTTTTGTTAGTGGTCTTAGGACTGACCCTGTGTGTGCACGTGTGCCTGTGGTGGTGTGTGGTGTGTATCTAACAATAATAATCATCATTGAGAAGGAAAGCGGCTATCAATCTGATAGTTGAGTTGAGGCATGGGAGGGGTTTGAGAAAGGGTAGCTGGGAGGGGCTAGAGGAAGGGAATTGGGGGGAAGGTGATATAAAAACATATTTAAAAACTGACAGGATTTGAGGGAGAATTAAACAATTTAGTTTGTTTGTTTCTTTGAGACAGGATTTCTCTATGTGGCCCGGACTGTCATACAGCTCACTCTGTAGACCTGGCTAACCTCAGACTCAGAGATCTGCCTGCCTCTACCTCCAGAGTGCTGGGATTAAAGGTTTTCACCACCATTGCCTGGCAAGAATTAAGCAGTTTTACAAAAAAAAAAAAAAAGTGCCGAGAAACCCTGTCTCGAAAAAAAAAATGAAGAGAAACTGAGGAAGACACTTGATAACAGGTTCTGACCTTTACCCCATGTGCATGCTTACACACATATGTCCCACACAAGTATACACACAAAACCAAACCACCACCACCAACAACAAAAAGCTGTTCTGCAGCTTGAGAGACACTGGTCTGGCCAGCACAGTGTCCACTTACAGGTCTCTGGGTCTGGCCATTGTTCTGCTCTCATTTGCTTGTCTTCTTTCTAGGGAACTTGTATCCTTTCCCTTAATAAATAGCATTCATTCTCAAGGAGACTTGGAGAAGAAAAAAAAATAAATCAATAGCATTCATAACAGTTGTCCGAGGTTGCAGCCCCTAGGCTAGCATTTGAATGCAAATGGATTATTTGGGTGACCATCCTAGGAAGCATGGATGGGGAGGGAGGAGGCAGACAGAAGGGAAGAGAAGGGAAGGAAGCCAGTGGCAGGGCTGGGTGAGCTGGCCCATGCTGTGGGGGTTCTGGGAGGCTGTAGCTCTGAAGAGTCCAGGAGGTCTGTGTCCAGCCCTCTCCAGAGTCCCCGTCTGCAGGCACACCAGTCTTTGAGACTGACTCCCATGCTGCATTGATGGGGCTACTTCTGCTCATTTTTCTGGTGTGGACAAACCAGCTGTCCCCCAGCAGAGCGGCTACATGGTGGGCATTCTGAGACACAGCTGAGACTGTGGCAAGATCCCGAGCAGCTGGGCATCTGCACACAAGCTTAGTGGCCCTAGTTCCATCTCTGGGACCCGTGTAAGTCGGGAGAACCGACTCCATGGAGTTGGAGTTGTCCTCTACTTGTGTGCTGGGGCATCCTGCAACCCCCACCCCCACACATGGTCATTAAAAAAAAAAGGACAGTTAGATTGGTGTGTCCCCACTTTCTGACTTTTCCACGTCATGTAGTCTCTCCCAGTATACACACCCACAGTGATGCTATGTAGCCAGTACTATGCTGTTTAGACCCTTCAGCCACCAGGGTCATAAGCTAAACACACCTTGTTCATTTATAAAGGACTTGGCCTCAATTATTTTTTTTAAAGTTGCAAAAAGCAGCCAATGTAGTGCATATAAGTTGGTGACAGCTTCGTACTCAATGTAGTAAATATTGATTGGAATGGCAAATGCAATGTAATTGCTTCGCAGCTCCATTGCTAGGAGCTCACTGGTCTGCCAGGGAAGTGGTTTATATAGTGAGTGGGTCTTCGCAGCACTGTAACAGATCTGAAATCGGCTTAGATAGTCGCTAGAAATGGAAGAGCTTCTTTCACCCCCTCTCCTCCCTTCTCTTTCCCTTCTTTTAACCCTACCCCTTTTTCTGCGGTGTTGGAGATGGGTCGCAGACCTTGTGCAAGCTAGGTAAGCCTTCCCTGGACCACAGCGGTAAAAGTCAAGGTGGCTCTGTTTCTGAAAGCTCTCTTACTTTGTGGAAGCAGACACTTCCAGGAACAAAGACTCCAGTGCAGAGGATGCAGGGCGGGGATGTGTGTGGGGGGGAAGGTGGGTGGAGCTCCTGGAGACTTGGAGATGATGGATGGGCAGGAGCTGGGAGAGGTGGGTTTTCTTCTTTCCTTTCTCAATATGTTGGGCTCCACACAGTTCCAGAGTTTTCTGAAGAAGCCATTCAACTCCCTCCTAGCCTTTCCTAAGAAGTCCCCAGGCCTGTCTGGATGTGCAGCTGGTGGTGGTTTGCTTTTGCTTTTGTTGGTCACTTCTTCCTCCATTGCCAAGGAACTCGAAGTGGTCTGCACGATGGGGGGCCTGGAGAACAGAGGGCCGCCTTGAAAACTCTCGGCTTTCTGTTTGAGCCAGTGTGGAAAGAGACACTTTTGCTGTCAGCTATTATTGTTGAGAATTGTAGCTTGAGTCCCGTCTGGGGACGCACGGAGGACGGGTGACTGGGGCTTGGCTTGCTCAGGGCATGGGGCAGGGAGTTCAGCTGAACCTGATCAAAGGGCATGGAGAGAGTAACGGGGAGAAAAGTTCCCGAGCTCCAGCTTTATTATGAGGGGCTCCGTGGAGGGCTCTCAGCCTCTTCTCTGACAGACTCCTCAGCATTGAAGGGTATGAGGCTGACTTCTGCATTTACCTCCCCGGGATCCCATTTTGTCTTCCAGGCTTGCATGCACTCACCCAGCGTAGGGTGACACTGTGACCATTCTCCAGCTTCTGGGAAGGGGATGTGGGCCATTAGGATTAGACTTTCTCCAAGGATCTCGTCCATGTACCTTTCAAGCGTTTCCTTGAGAATGAGACTGGGTTGAGTCAAGAGAGCTTGGGCAGGTGGCTGTCACAGCCAAACTCAGAAGATGACAGGACCCCACGTGCCTGGCTTGGGAGGCCGAAATTAATCTGCTCTCTTTCAGAAACTCTGGCTCAATTGCTTTGCACCTTGGTTTCTTGACCCGGGATACATCTCTCCACAGCAAAATGAACAATCCCAGCCCACATCTTTCCTATCTCCCTGTCAATCCCACCCCAGGGAAATGGTGATCACCTCTGGGCTTTGAAAGTTGAAGGCCAGACACGGTATAGGCAGTAACCTGTAAGAAGGGAGAATCCCAGCTCCTCAAATCTTAGGATTCCAGGAGGAGGGGGATGGGCTGGAGAAAGCTGGAGGATCCTGAGGTGGCTGCTTTCCTTTGCTTTGAAGTCCCAGTACCCCAGGGATCACGGAAAGTAGAACCATTTCCAGCAGTGGAGCATTCGGGCTCTCGAAACAGACAAAGAATAATAAAAAGAAACCCAAACAAACAAACAAACAAAAACTCCCCGTAGCCTCCCTTCTCCACACCCCACCTCTTAAAAGCAAAACATTCTGAAGTAAAGGTCGCAGACTGGTCGGTTGCTGCTGTATCTGGCTTGCTGGTGTGTTTTAGTTGGCCCACAAGGTATTTTCTTTTTCAGCCAACGTTTAAACATTGGGGAATTTCAAATAGCAATCCGGAGCATACGGAGTTCCCGACTGTGCGGAGTCACACAGCTGCACAGTGGTTGTTGGCCATTTACCAAACCCAAATGTGTTGTCTTAGCTGGTCTCTGACTCTGTAGAAATGTGGCTTTGCTATCTCTCATGTGGAAGACCTGCTGTCTTCAGGGTCTTTTTCTGGATAAGGTTTCTGGGGTGCTGGGGTATCTCTGCTTCTTTTTGGATTCTTCTGCAGATTTGTCCACCCACTCAGCTCCCTTCACCGGAGATTTTGGCCCCATTCCTCTGTGCCTATTACGCTTGTGAAGCAGGAGGATCAGAAGTTTATAAGCTTCAGCAAACCAATGAGTCTGAGGTTAGCCCAAACTGTATGAGACCTTATCTCAAAAACACTAAAACAAGGGCTGGGAGATGGCTCTTGGGTAAAGTATGTCTTGTATAAATGTAGAGGACCTACATGTTTGAACCCCCAGAGTCCACATAAAATCTAGATATGGTAGATGGGAGAGAGGCGGCTGAGAGAGAATACCCAGAAATACATGGCTAGGTAGCCTGGCCCGGAAAGCAGAGAATAACATCAACAATAGGCCCCGTTTCAAAGTGGAAGACAGGGACTGAGGTTGTATTCTGATCTCTCTCTCTCTCTCTCTCTCTCTCTCTCTCTCTCTCTCACACACACACACACACACACACACACACACATACACACAGACAGACACGAACTTGAAAAGTAAAGTGGGTTGTGCTGTGCGCACGCCTTTAATCCTAGCACTCAGGAGGCAGAGGCAGGCAGATCTTTCTGAGCTTGAGGCTATCCTGGTCTATGGGATGAGTCCCAGGACAGCCAAAGCTACCCAGAGAAACCCTGTCTTGAAAACCAAAAAGAAAGAAAGAAAGAAAGAAAGAAAGAAAGAAAGAAAGAAAGAAAGAAAGAAAGAAAATGAAAAGCAAACCCAACCTACCCAAGCTCTGCCAGACATGTTAGGTTTGACATTTGAATCTCTGCTGAGATCCTAGCTTACAGAACTTTGCTATTTAACTCTGAGTCTAGTGACTTTGTGGATTTAAGATTTAAAATTTGAAGGGTATATAGGAAGTGGGGAAGTGGGCTGTAAACTACATTTCTTCAGTTTGTAAACGCAGCTACATATTTGTTCCAAGCTTCCAGGCTTTGTCAGCTCAGTTCCCCACCAGTAGAACTTTTTTTTTTTACTGTTTCTGTTGTGTTTATCATACAAAGCTACACCTGATAGTCCCTTGTTACTTCTCTAGTGTCTGCAGGATCTACACTGACGTCTCTAATTTATGATAGACTTTGTTCTCTGTCTGTCTGTCTTCAACTTAACTTAGTAGCTTTTGAAACAGCCGTCCTTTAGTGATGTCCTTTTGCATCCACACAGGCTGTCTGTCTGCACTATCTTAGACTCCCTGAACTGAATATTCTTCTGAAGGTTACAAACCACTTTCTAGATTATACTGCATCTAGCAATCCACAGGTCAAACAGCCACTGTTCCTGGGAGTGTCAGGCCCCATCCTTTGCTGCCATGCAGTTGGGCTAACTATCCACATGCCTGGAGTTTCTTGTTAATGTGGTTTCCAGACCCGTGTGAACACAAATGCCGTGACAGGTATGCAGCAGGGCATCTGTAAGTTCGGACAAAACCCACCTTGCAGGGTGAATGTTGACGAGTGGAGAGACAGGATTGCTTTGGCCAGATCTGGGGTGAGCTGAAAGAAGAACACACCATCACCACCACCACCATTCGGGGTACACCTGTGTCCATCCTCCCTGCATGCTTTGCCCCATCACTGCCCTGGAACCGGCAGAGCAGCTCATCTTTTGCTCATCCCATGTCCTTCTCCTGATCCACTTTCTTCCTTCAGCAAGTCCACCCTCCTGGTGACCTGCTGGGTCTCCCTGAGGCTTTTTGTGAGCTGGAACATTGATGACTGTCTAACTTCCTTCCTTGAGATCAATCTTTAACTCAAGTTTAAAGCCCGGGGAGGTATCTCAGGCTCTGCTTCAGAGGACTAGGCGCTAAGGTAGTAGGAACGACTGAAGATGCTTTGGGTGGATTTGATTGCAACAAACTAATAACATAATGAAATCACTTAGTTTTGATTTTGTATTGGTGTGTGTATATGTTCATGTAGGAGCGTATGTATATGTATGCACATGTGTGTGTATGCCTGTGTGTATGTGGAGGTCAGAGGTTGATGTTAAGCACTTCCTCCATCTCTCTTCACCTTATGAATTTGTTTAGAGACTGAGTCTCCCTGTGTAGCCCTGGCTGACCAGTAACTTGTAACTCAGACTAAGGTATGTTGTAGGAAGCCGCTTGTTTATTTCCCAGCCACCCAGACTCCCAAAATAACCACACAGACACTGTATTAATTAAATCACTGCTTGGCCAATTACTTAAGCGTATTGCTAACTAGTTCTTACATTTAGAATTAACCCATCTCCATCATTTTATATTTTACCATGAGGCTCGTGGCCTATTTGCAAGGTTACAGAGTGTCTGTTTCTGGCGGCGGCTCCATGGCTTCTTTCTGACTCCACCTCCTTTCTCTCAGCATTCAGTTTAGTTTTCCCTGCCTACCTCTGTTCTACTAAGCCATTGGCCGGAACAGATTCTTTATTAATCAGTGGTATTCACAGCATACAGAGGGGAATCCCCCATCAAAGGTAGGCTTGAAATCACAGATACCCATTTGCTTCTCCCTCTTGGGAGCTGGAATTAAAGGTGTGTGTCACTGAGCCCAGCTTCTTCGTCTTATTTCTTCTTCTTTGTTTCTTTTTACATCTATTATTTCTTTTTCATCTGCATGACTGTTTTGCTTTCATGTATGTATATGCACCACAAACATACCTGGTACCTAGGTATGTTTGTGGTGCATATACATACAGAAGAGGGCATCAGATCCCTCAGGACTGGAGCTACAGACAATTGTGAGTCATCAATGTGGGTGCTTCTAAAGGAAATCCGGTTCTAGCAAGAGTAACAAGTGTTCTTAACTGCAGAGCCATCTCTCCAGATCTTTATCTTATTTCTTGAGACAAGGTCTTTCACTGAGCCTGTAGCTCACTGACTTGTTACGACTACCTGGCCAATGAGGTCTAAGGATTGTCCTGTCTCTACCCCTCTAGCATTGATGTCATAGGCATGCAAACTCATGACCTTATGTGGGTACTGGGGATCTGAACTCAGGTCTTCATGCTTGTACTCTACTAACTGTGGCGGCTTGAATATGTATGACCCTCATAGACTTATGTGTTTGAATGCTTGTCCCAAAGGGAGTGAGTGGCACTATTAGGAGATGTGCTCTTGTTGGAGTAGGTGTGACCTTGCTGGAGGAAGTGTGTCCCTGTGGGGGTGGGCTTTGGGGTCTTATACATGCTCCAGCTATGCCCAGTGTGGGATACAGTTCACTTTCTGCTGCCTGAGGATCAAGATGTAGACCTCTCAGCTCCTCCTCCAGCACCGTGTCTGCCTGCACACAGCCATGCTTCTTGCCATGATTGATAATGGACTAAACCTCTGAAACTGCAAACAATTAGTCTCAATTAAATGGTCATGGTGGTCACAGAAATAGAAACCCTAACTAGGACACCAATGGAACCATTTCTCACGTTGATTAAAAAAGTGTGTGTGTGTGCATGCACATGTGGGAAGGCACATGTGTCAGAGCATGCCTATGGAGGATAGAAAACAATTTTCTGGAGTCAACTCTCTCTTTCCCTGTGGGATCAAACTCAGGTATGCAGGATCAGCAGCAAACACCTTTATCTGCTGAATCATCTTACTGGCCCCCAATTAGGATTTTTTGATGAGAAAGCAGAGCCTATTAATTTTGTATATTTACAGTATGGATTTGACATGTTATCTTCTATTTATATGTTAAATATTATTATATGTATTATATATAATGTGTAATCTATCTATCTCTCTCTATATAGTGTACTTTCATTAAGTGACCATTTGAAACCCAGGTGGTTTCACATTAAAAACTCAGATTTTTGGGCCCATGAGATGGTAAAGGGCACTTGGTGCCACGCCTGACAATTTGTTTAATCCATGGGAACCAAACCACATTGTAGAAGGAGGGAATTAATCTCCTCAAGTTATCCCCCGACCTCCACTCTTGAACTGCGACATGCACACAAATAAAAAAATGCAATTACAAAAATAATGTATTAGACTTCTTTTGGAACACTAGAAAATCTGGAAACCTGGAGGTGGACAATAGCTGCTCATTTTTGGTGGGTGGGCGTGTGCGAGCTGGAGACCCTTCTAGCACTCTACAGTGATGTGTCCACTTGTACGCATGGTCCCTCTGTCCTTATTTATGGACTATGGCTAGCCCCTTGTGAGCATTTAAGCTTGACACCTCCAGAGCAAAGGAAAATTTTGGTAGGGGTAACAGTGGGATTTGCTTCACAGAAGGGGCATTGAACTGAGGTAATAGATTATGGATTGCTAAACCCAGTTGGAAGTTCTGTGATCGACATGGGAAGTGGACCAAATAGTATGTAGAACATGTCAAGCTCGTTCCTGCATCTGCTGAGAAGATTCTTCCTAACAAAGCAGGTGGGCTTTTGAGAGCTCCCCTAGTTTTGCAAGAGGACACTATCTGCCCAGCCCTAAGCAGAACAGTGAGGGAATTCAGCAGTAGAGCCCATGAAAGTGAAAATGCACATGTAGTGTTGACTTCTCTGGTGCCTCTTAGAGTACAGGACACTGAGCTGTTGGTTGGTGGTGGCTGGGTGGTAAAAGTCACATGGTGAACGAGATGATGCTGGGGCTGGGGCTGAAGCTCAGTTGGTGGAGTGCTTGCCAGCATGCTTAAAGCCCTGAGTTCTTTTTCCAACATTGCATCAACCAGGCATGGGGGGGCACACCTGTATTGGTGGTTCAGGGAGCATAGGCAGGATCTTAGGATACAATGTGTTTCCTGAAACACAGGAAAAGAAAAAAAGAAAAATATAATGCTGACTTCACTGATTGCAAAGGTACTGTCTCCCCATCTTGTTGAGGTTCCTTTATTTTCTTTTTTTTCTTGGTCAGCTTCTGGGTCTTGGGACTGGGAACATGGAGACACAACTCTGTTTTCTGTCCCTACCTGGGCTCTGTCTGCTCCACAAGTAATGGAGCTGAGCCACAGGTATTTTAATATTTTCCAAATGCTCTCATGCCTTTTGTCATAAGATCTGTCTAATGGACACATGGGTTAGGAAAAGCAAGCAGAACGTCATTTACGATGGAAAGCAGGCCATAGTGATGCTAAGTGCTTGTCCTTCCTGTTCAGTAAGACAACAGAAGAGCAGGGTGTTATGGTAAAAGTAAAATGGCACCGTTCTACGAGTGTCGGCAGTGGGCAGCAGGCCACGAGGGCCAGCGGATCCCAGGCAGGGAGCTGTGCAGCAGGTGAGAGAAAGAGATGCGCCATGCAGAGAAAGTGGGTATTTATTTAGTGAGTTATAAAGGGGAAAGGGAAAGGGGGGGAAGGGGAGAAGGGAGAAGAGCAGAGAGAGAAAGGCAGAGAGGGAGAGAGAGAGAGGGGCAGAGAGAGAGAGAGAAAAGTGGGGAAGGGGAGAAGTGGGGAGAAGGGAGTGAGGCAGAAGCTGCTTCTTTGGGAGAGAGAAGGAAAGGAAGGAATTCAGGCTGGAAGCAGAAGGAAGATCTGCTTGCCTTAGCAGCAGGGGTGGGGCGGGGGAGTTGGGGGAGGAAGTAGGCAGGGCTTGTCTCTTAAAGGGACAGGGGTCCCACCTCAGTGATCTAGGTCTTTCTTTCCTCAGCTCTCAACTTGTCATTGGGAACTTTTTTTTTCTAGACATCAATTCTATATTTTTATTTAAAAAACTGTTATTGACTTTTTTTTTTTTTTTTGGAGACAGGGTTTCTCTGTAGCATTGGAGCCTGTCCTGGAACTAGCTCTTGTAGACCAGGCTGGTCTTGAACTCACAAAGATCTGCCTGCCTCTGCCTCCCAAGTGCTGGGATTAAAGGCGTGTGCCACCACTGCCCGGCTGTTATTGATATTTTTTATACAATATATTTTGATACCATTTGTTGCCTTCCTCTAACTCATCCCAGGTTATCCTTTACCCACTCAGATACGTGTGTGTATGTGTGTATGCATGTATGCCATGTGTGTAGGAATGCCCCAGGAGGCTAGAAAAAGGTGTCAGATCCTCATGATCTGGAGGTGGAATTACAGACAGTTATGAGCCACCCTACATGGGTCCTGGGAACTGAAATCAGTTCTTCTGAGAGAACAGAAAGTGCTCTTAAGTTCTGAGCCATCACTCCAGCTCACTGGGGACTTTTACCTGCTAAGATTAGGGCAAATAGTATTTTACAAACAATTGAATAGAGTCCAATAGTCAAATCAATTTAATAGGTACAACCAATTTTACAAATGACATAGAATGGAATGGATAATATCACATTGCAAGCCAAGTCTTATTAGTCGTGTTTGATGTACATCTATGGCTGTTTAGGTTTCCAGTCTCTTGCTGCTGCTTGGTTGGGAACAGATTTGAATCTCTTTAGACTTGGCTTTTGGATGTTGTGAAGCCTTATCTGTTGTTTCTGCCTGAGCTTCAGGGAGATTAGATTGCAGTGACAGGCTGTTGGGAAGTCTTGCCTTTGTATATCTGATAATTCAAAGCAGGGATGTGTGCACAGACAACAGGACTTTCATTGTGCTTATGACATGGGATTAAAAAATATATTACCATTGCCCTTGGTTGCCTTCCAGAATTTGAAGGTAAGTCCTTGTTGCTGAAGATACCATGTACTTCGGATAGAGAACTTGGAAGAATTGAGCTGGATCTGACCTGGAAGCCTCTATCTTAAGGACTCAGTGCTGAAAGATGCCATGCAGACTGCCAATTTCTCAACTGTGCCTCCCAGAACCACTATGACCACCATAACATCCCCAGAGGGGAAATATCGTGTGCTACCCTGACAGCTGTCTAATTGGACTTTCTCAACAGGAGGAAACTCATGCCTGGTGCTGTAAATTTAGCCAAACACCCACAACTGGGGAGACCATGGAACATAGAGGAGAAGCTATTGCTGCCGCTTTTCTAAAGCAGTGTGACTTCTCACCACGTTCTAAATACTTATCCTTACAGTCACAGGTCAGGGTGGCTCTCACCATTTGTCCTAGTGTTCCGTTGCTGTGAAGAGACACCATGACCACGGCATCTCAGACAAAGGAAAGCATTTAACTGGGGCCGGCTTGCAGTTTCAGAGGTTTAGACCATTGTCGTCATGGCAGGGAGAGTGGCGGAACATAGGCAGACATGGTGCTGGAGAAGGAACTGAGAGTTTGACATTGGAACTGCGGGCAGCAGGAAGAGAGTGAGACACTGGGCCAGGCTTGAGATTTTGAAACCCTAAAGCCCACCCCCAAGGACACACTTCCTCCAACAAGGCCACCCCTGCTCCAATAAGGCCACATCTCCTAGCCCCTCTCAAGTAGTCCCATCCCCTAATGATCAACATTCACATAAATGAGCTTATGGGGCTGTTCCTATTTAAACCACCACACCCCTCATCAAAGAGGTTTCTCTTTGCAGCGGACAGAGACCATTACAGAAACCCACAACTGTTTGAAATGCAGAGAGCAAATGACCAGGGGGTGCCCAACCCCAACTGATAGACCTACAACACAGCCCTTACACCTGATTCTCAGGGAACATCGCAGAAAAGAAGGCAGAAGCATTATTGTAAGAGCCCCAGGACCAGGATGGCTGCTGTGAGGGCGTGTCCTCTGTGTGTGACAGGGAAGTGATACCCATGAAATCATAACACTGTTGCTACCTAAAGATCTGAGCAGCAACTACACAGGTGGACACACCAGTGTGGGTGAGGGAAATCTTATAAGTCTCTGCCCCCTCGATGAGGAGCTCCGGGCAATTAATGATGGCTGAGAGAGGGAAAAACCAGATTTCCCCAGGGAAGAGCCTCCAGTTGGTCATCTAATATCAAGTGGTCAGTCCTAGAAACATACATAGGAGCAACACTAAGCAGATGTCATCAGGTGCGGGTGTGCGTGTGTGTATCTAACAATACTAATTAAAGAAAAAGGGGCCATGAATTTGAGAGGGAGTGGGAACACACAGGGGAGATGGAAGGAGAAGAGGGAGAGGGAATAATATAAATTCAGCACTTATCTAAGAAATTCTAAAAAAAAAAATTTGACCCACAAAGGGTGTTACCCATAAGGCCTGGCAGGGTACCTCTGCTGAGGGAGACTAGAACCAAAGGGTCATAAGCAAACAGCAGCACAAGGCCAACATGTCAACTTTAACTTTTATTTTAAAATTAATTTATATATGTGTATGTGTCCTGGCACGTCTGTGTAGGTTAGATGACAACGTTGTAAGAGTCTGTCCCCTCCTACCTGTATGTACTCTTAGGGAGTGAGTTGAGCTTGTGTCAGTAGATGGTAAAAGCTTTCCTTACAAGGCTGTGGACGCGCCTGCCCTAGGCAGAACTGAATGCTGGGACCAGACAGACATATTCAAGGAGTGAACGTGAGCAAGGGATAGCGCGCAGTCCCGAAAAGATTGTCTCATGACGGGCTACGTTAGGGAGCAGAGTGGTAAAGAGTAAGTCCAGACTGGTGACCCAGACCCTGGAGGATTGCGTGTGTGCCTTCAGCATGGCCAGCCGGCTCACGGGCCGTCATCACAGACCCTGGAGGAGTGTGTGTGCGCCTTCGGCATGGCCAGTCGGCTCATGGGCAGTCATTGCTGAACATATGGGTAAATGGTTATTAATGTGAATGATTAAGAAGTCAATTTACATTGTGTATTGACTGAGACCAATAAAACAGAAGCCAATCAATCAAGAGAGGTCATTAATAAACAATAAATATGCAGGCAGCATAGAGTGCTCCGTCCAACCCATTGCCTACTTAATTTTCTTGCAGATGTCCAGTTTGAGAATTGGCTGTTCCTAAGACCTACTTAACAAAAAGAAGAATAGTCTTTTAAGGATATATATTAGGTTCCATCAATTATTTAAAAACATTATTAGCATATGTTAATTATATAACAATGGGTTTTATTTGACATTTTTATGCATATACATACAGATTTCAATCATACTTACCCTCCACCATCTGTCCTTTCTTTTTTCTTTTTGGTATATGTATGTATGTGTCTGTCTGTCTGTGAACTGTAATCTCACTAAGAGATGGAGGCAGGAGGATCAGATTGTTTTTTTTTCGAGACAGGATTTCTCTGTGTGTAGTCCTGGCTGTCCTGGAATTCTCTCTGTAGACCAGGCTGACTTCAAACTCACAGAGATCCACCTGCCTCTGCCTCCCGAGTGCTTGGATAAAAGGCATGCTCCACCAGGAAAATTGATGTTTATGGCTAGCTCAGCTACACAGTAAATTCGAGGCCAGCCTGGGTGACACAAGGACCCCTTCTCTAAAAAGAAAAACAAACCTGAAGAAGGATAAAGGATAACGATTACTATACCGTGAGAGTCAGACAGTAAAAGATTTCCCCTCCCATTTGGGTGTGGTGGTGCAGGCTTTTAATTTCAGCACTTGGGGGCAGAGGTAGGAGGATCTTAGTGAGTTCGAGGCCAGTCTGGCTTACATAGAAACCTCTGTCTCAAACAAACAAAACAAAACACCCCCCAAACCCCTAAAACAAAACCCAAACCAAAACAACAAAACACCAAAAACAAACAAACAACAATGAACCACCATCCCCTCCTAGATCTAATCTCTGCCTGGCCTTTGCTTAGAGCTCAACGTGGAGGGAGGGATTACATGTGATTACTAAGAGTGTGAGTCTGCCCCATCAGTGCTCTGAAGTCTGAGGAGTCAAGCCTTCCTGACAGGTCAGTGGCATACTGGGATGAGTGACCACTGAGGCATAAGGAAATGGAACTGACGATCTGGCTAGCTGACTTCTTAACCAGTGGGCATAGCTAATGCTCTGTGTCTGGGTTTTAGTAACATGGCCAGATGAATCTTAGTGCTGTAGCAGAGGTGACACCAAAGTTTCTTTAGGGGTTGGTGAGGGGTTTGGGGCAGTGACTGGGTTTTGTGTTGAAACACCCACAGAGGGCTTCTTAAGATGGAGAGAGCCTCAGTTTCCCACATTGAAGAAGGCTGGGGGAGGAAGCGTGATAATGATTCAGGTTGCATAGTACTAGTAGAGCTACTGTTACTTTGAATTGACTCTCTTTCTCTGAGTCTGGGTCTCATGTAGCCGAGGCTAGCCTCAAACCCAGACCCTCTTGCTTCCACTCCCTCATGTGAGGGATCTCCTACCATCTGGATCAGAGATGGGCAAGTCTTGTCCGTTTGCAGAGGGGACTTTGGCCACTACAATCATTGTCAGAAGAAAATTCTACCTCTGAGTTCTGTCTTCTCTGTTCTTTGTACCTTCCTGTTGTTATTCAGCCTCTGAAATCTGCACTATAATCTAGTCATTCTCTTTAAATGAGAACAATGTTGACAGACAAAGCGTGACCTCTGCTCAGCATCTGTAGTCATCCTTACGGTACCTTTGCACACACACAATGACCTTCAAAATCCTTGGCGATCAAGCCTTTCAGCCAGTTACTTTGGGCTTGTAATCTATATTCACACCAAGAGGGTTTGTTCTTGCCTGAGGCACTTCCAGCTGGAGAACTCAGCCCCGGCTTTTTCATTTATAGTTTCATTTAGAGTTTCAGCGACTTCCCTCTGAAAACGTGAAGAGAAGACAACCATCGGCCAGCCTGCGATACATGTGGACGCTTTCTCTGCCATGTGGGATTTGGTGAGGGGTGGTGTCGTGGATGTGTGTTTGTCTGCCCCACTCCATTTCCTTGTAGAATGGTTGCCAAAGGAAACCTTTTCCCCAGTGTGAAACTTTTCCCTGGGTCCTTAAAGCTGTTACACAAAATGTCCCACCCAGTTCCGGACAAGGGAGTGGGCACATGGTGTGATTAGGGTCGTTAGTCAGACGCTGAGTTTTGATGGAAAAATACGGGATTTCTGTTTGTTCCAGCAGTGGAACACTAATGAGCTGTCAATCACTCCTCGCTCCCTAGATACTTGAAGAGGGTCTGGTGTCAATCTTTCTCAGTGTGACGGCTCAGCCCCACACCCCATCCTCCATACCATTCTGTATATTTCCAAAAGCTTCCTCATTTTGCTTATTCGAGGTAGGTCTGCTTGCCTGTGCTAAATATCTTAAGTGATGAGCTTGCTTTCCTAAGCGACAAACTTTTAAAATGACATTGTCCTTGGGTGGGGCTTCATCATGGTGTTCAAAGACTAGATGGCCCAGTGTGCAGGCAACCCGGTTCCTTAGTATGTGTCAGGCGTCCACGCACGGAAGGTGGTCCTGAGTTCTGCCAGCATCCCGTGGCTCTAAGATGAAGCCCATCCAGCAATCTCATTCGTTCTTAGCCAACATGCAGTGCTCAGTGCATGAAATATGCTTAAGTTAATTTTCTTAACGTCTGCCTTCAGCTTTCACAGATGGGTAAACTGTTCCCTGCTGCACAATTCCGTTTGCTGAATTCAAATTTTGGGCCGTTGTTTGCTCTCTTCCAACCTTTTCTGGTCAGTTTGGTTAGGTAACTCAATCATTGATGGCTGGATGCCTTCATTTGCTTGCTCAGATGGCTTGGACTGAGGAAGGAAAAAAAAAAACCTCAGCTCAGGAATAGTTTGTGACACATACTAGATCTTGGAGCAGTGTGATTCTGACATTGTTTCGAATCAGTAACACAAATGTGGCTGAGTGGTCCAGAGGCAGCAGAATCGAACCTGACCTGTGGAGTAAGGATAAATGACTCAGTACAGCCTGTGTCTAGTGGTATAAGGAAAGGCATATTTTCCTGTGGGATGGATTCACCAGTTCCCTGTCCCTGTCAACAGTCCTAAAGTCATCAGGATAAAGTACACAGGAACAGCTGCCCAGAGTAACTGTGGACTCAAGGAGCAGAGGGCTGGAGAGAGGACCTCACTCACCTGGCACCCCAAGGCCTCTAGCATTCACCTTGACTCCCCTGTCATCTTGGCCTCACATGTGAGGGACGGATGGCGGTTAGGACTTCCTTCTGCCTCTGAGTTCCAGAGGGTGGGATGCCCTGACCATGCTGGAGGAGCTGTAGCAGAGGGTCCTGATACAGGAGGCTGTGAGCGTGGCAGCTGGGGAGATGGCCTGGCTGGTAAAGTGCCTGAGGAGCAGGTAGGACCTGAGTTGAGACCTCCAGTACCAACAGAACATCTGGGAGAATGCACTTCTGTCACCCCAGTGATAAGGGGGTGGGGCAGGGGAGACAGGGGGATCCATGGAGCTCATTGGCCAGACAGCTCGTTCTAGGTTTAGTGAGTTCATTGAGAAATGCTCTCTTAAAAAAATGGGATGGAAAGAGAGACAGAGACCCACATAGGAGCACTGGGCTGAGTCCCCAAGGTCCAGTTGAAGAGCAGAAGGAGGGAGAATATGAGCAAGGAAGTCAGGGCCATGAGAGGTCCACCCACTGAGGCAATGTGCCTGAGCTATAGGGAGCTCACCAACTCCAGCTGGACTGGGAATGAACAAGCATGGAATCAAACTGCCCCTCTGAATGTGTTTGACAATTGGGGCAGACTGAGGGGCCAATGACAATGGCACTGGGATTTATCTCTACTGCATGTACTGGCTTTTTGGGATCCTATTCTTTGTGGATGTATACCTTGCTCAACCTGGATATAGTGGGGAGGGCCTTGGACTTTCCACAAAGCAGGGTGCCTTGCCCTCTCTTAAGATTGAAGGAGGGTTGGGGGGAAGGGTGTGTGGAGGGAAATGGGAGAAGGGGAGGAAGTGGGAATTTGGATTGGTATTTTTTTTTAGTAATAAAATAAAATAATAAAAAAAATGGGATGGAGCTGAATGGTGGTGGAGCACACCTTTAATCCCAGTCCTCAGGAGGCAGAGGCCAGTAGATCTCTGAGTTTGAGGCCAGCCTGGAATACAGAGTTTCAGGACAGCCAGGGCTATACAGAGAAACCCCAACCTGCTCCAACCCCCCCCAAAAAAAAGACACTAGAAAAAAATGAGGTGGAGTGTGCAGTTGCTTGAATGAAATTGCTCCTCATAGTCTCACAGAGATTGACACTGTTAGTGGGGGTGGCCTTGTTGGAGTGTGGTCTTGTCAGAGGAAGGGCAGCATTAGGGGGTGGGCTTTGAGGTTTTAGAAGCTCAAGTCAGGCCCAGTAGCTCTTGTTCTCTTCCTGCTGCCTGCAGATCCAGATGTAAAGCTCTCCGGCACCATGCCTGCCTTTTGTGCCACCATATTGCCTGCCGCGATGTGCTAGTGGACGAAACCTCTGAACTGTAAGTCAGCCCCAATTAAATGTTTTCACTGCTAAGAGTTGCTGTAGTTACGGCGTCTCTTCCTAGCAGTAGAAGACAGAGGGTGACTGACGAAGACACATGATGTCTACTTCTGGCCTCTACATATGTGCACACATGAACACATGTATACAACACACTCATGGACACACACACACACACACACACACACACACATACACACACACACACACACGGTGAGTGCCAAGATAAGCTGGCAGGAATCTGTGTAGGTAGGCATCTGGTTATTTGTACAACTCAGGCCTGCCAATAATGTGGGAAAATGATTTCAGACAGATCACAGGTGGCATCCTGTGGAATTTTCTCTGTGCTCCACAAGGTTATCATACTTTTGGAATCAGGCATCTTAGAGTTATTCATTGTACATAGCTAGCGCAGTTGTGGACATGTAGAATATACTAAAGACATACATTGTCTGGCTGGATCTTATTCACTCTGGGAAATGTCCTTTCTTTAGCTGACCTTAACTTCGACCAGACCGCAGCCAGGAACACTGATGACCGCTTTTCACTCCAGCAGCCGTCATAGGGCCAGGACCATTTATCATGTACCAGCGGAGACTCCTGCTTCCTTTCTTCCTCAGCCCCTGCGCAGCTGTCAGGCGCCACTGACTCCGAGTCCATGCCTGGGCCTCAGATTTACTGGGTGAGTCGCTGGCAGCAAGGCAGCCACCTGGAATAAGATCTTAGAATTAGCACTTCACATAATACCCAGAAGGAACATGGCAGTCATGGCTGAGGAGGCAGAGGAGAAAGGCTGTAGATGGGCAGGGAAATACGAACTGGAAAGGCTTCCAGCTAAGTGGAAGAGCAGTGAGGCGCGTTAATACTCGGATGTTCACCCAAGATCCAGCTGCAAACAGAGCGCTCTGATTCACGGGAGGAGCTAGCCGAGTCTCGACTTAAAAAGACGAACAACTTTAATGTATCACCATCATCATTATCATGCGTGTGTGACTGTGTGTTTGGAGCAGGACAGAGACAAGGAAACAGCTCGAGGATGGGTGCTCAGGACCCATTGCTAATCTGGATAGAGGAGGACAGAGAGGAAGTAGTCAAAGATAATTCCCAGGGGTTACCTCATGGGGAGAGGACCAGGCTGGGGGACTGGTGGTGGGGTGATGGTAGCAGTGAGCTTAAGGGTAGAGGAAACCACAACACTCTTGGGGACATGTGGAGTCTGAGAGGCCTCTGCAGCAGTCCCTCCAGGAGCTGTGTGTGCACAGATGCTCTGGACTCACAGAAGAGTTCTGGGCTGGGAGGGAGACTGGGTACATGCCAGTTACGTGTCTCCTAGGTACGTGCCAGTTACGTGTCTCCTAGGTACGTGCCAGTTACGTGTCTCCTAGGTACGTGCCAGTTACGTGTCTCCTAGCTGTGGACCCAGCAGCTGAAGGCTCGTAGCTCAGAGGGCATAGTCCATCACGGCAGGACTGTGTAGAGATGGGGCCAGCTCATCCATGGCAGCTGTGCAC